>JAUELO010237373.1:0-15782 GCA_032357855.1 Amphibolips quercusostensackenii | reverse complement strand
AATTTCCGAATAATCAAATTCCCGAACATGAAACTTTCCGAATAATGAAATTGCCCAATTTAAAAATTTCCACATAATAAAATTCCTAAATAATAAAATTCCCGAATAATTGAATTCCCGAATGCTAAAATTTCAAAATAATAAAATTTCCAAATAATAAAATTTCAAATTTTCAAATTTCTGAATAATAAATTTTCCCAATAATAAAATTTCCGATTAATAAAAATTCCCAAATTAGAGAGTTTTCAAATCATAAAATTCACGAACGATTTATAATATAACCGAATTGGAAAATTTCCTAATATAAAAACTGCCGACAGAATATTGAAAAATTAAAAAATAACCAAACTAGAAAATTCCTGAAACATAAAATTTAAATATTTTTATTTGAAAAACTATATTTTTAATGTTTAAAGTTTTTAAAATTATTGTTTTAATTTAAAATAACAAGAATTTCAGAAGCCTTAAACATTAAAAATAATTTTGTTATATAAATATTAGAGTTTTGTAGTTTTCATAAATAAATATATATAAAAAATAATTGTTTGAATCCGGTAATTTCATATTAAAGAATTTTCTAGTCCCGATATTTTATAATTCGACAATTTTCTGTCGGGAATTTTCAAGTTCGGCAATATTATAAACTATCGGGAATTTTATTATGCAGGAATTTTGCAATTTAGTAATTTTGTTATTTGAAAATCGTGCCAAAAAAAATGAATGTTTAAATTAAATTTAAATTAATGTTTAAATGTTAATATTTAAGTAGTTAAACTTATAACCAAGAAGCTAAATTTGAGACTAAAAAAATGATCAGAAAAACCAGAAAGAGAAATATATAATAGCAGACTATTTTATCGAAAGCAGTTTATTTTTTATGTTGGATTCTAAGAATTTAGTTCGCATTCGAACAAAAAATCGAGAAAAAGGGGAAAAGGTATTTTTCTCAAAAACATATTTCATTCAGTTATTTTTCAATTTTTCAATTGAAATAATTTTTTAACTACCAGTTTTTATTTACATATTTGTTAATATCAAGAAATGGGCGAAACGAAAATCTTGCACGTATTCTTGTTTGCAACCAAAAAAGATTTTTCAGTCCGGATAAAAAAAAGATTTAGGCAAATTGATTCAAAGGAAAAATTAATTTCTTTAACAAAATAAGATTTTCGAACATCTATTTTTTATATTTTCTTTTTTATTTGCTTCAAGGTTATGTAAATATAATTTTTTAAGGTTGCTCAAGAAAATTCGAAAATATTTTGTAAGATTTCGGATATGTTAAAAAAGTATCTACAAAATTTCTAGGAAATTTTTTGGTAGTTTAGAGGATTTTACGAAATTGTAGAAAAAAATTGAATCCAGTCATTCTAAAAATTGTTTGAAAATCTTGCAGTTTAATTTTTGGCGATTTTGAAAATCTTTTATAATGTTTTATAACCTTTTTAAATATTCTCTTAAAGTTAATTTATCATAATAAAAAATCACTTTAAATATTCCCGGAAATCTTCAGAATTTTTTTTTAATATCTTCAAATATTTTAACTTTTTTAATTATTAATTTTTTTTTTAATCAGTCAGTTTAAAAGATGTTTAGGAATTTTTTTTTGCCTTTTTAACTTCCTTAAATTATTAACAAAATTTTTTTTAAATCTTCCGGATTCGTTTTTGACAGTGTCAAGAATATTTTTTAATGTTTTAAAATCCTAAACATCTTAAGAAAAGTTTTTAATTTCCTTGAGGCTTTTTACACTCCTTCAAAAGCTACGAATTTTTTTTTTTCAAAAACTTACATCTAGTTTCATTATTATTCAATTTTCTTTTAATTTTTCAAAATAAAAAAAAATTGCCTAAAAATCTTCCAGATTCTGTTTTACCAATTTCGAGAATGTTTTGAAATGTTTAGAAATTTTTTTTAATGTTCCTTTAAAATTTATTTTTTATAACACGGATTTACTTACAATATTCCGAGGAATTCAAGGACACAAATTTTATTATCATAAAACATTTGAAACTCTTAAAAAACTTAAAAATTTTATTTTTAAAACTTTAAAAATCTACATTTTGTGTTAATTTTTTTAATCTGTTCTAAAATTTGTATTATTCTTTATTTATTTTCTAACTCCTAAATATTTTTAAAGCTGATTTAAAGTCTTTCATATTCTGTTTTAAAAATTTTGAAAATCTTTTGAAATGCCTAAATTCTTGTTCGATGTTTCCTTGAAATTTATTTTTTATAACAAGGAATCACTTTAAATATAGCTAAGAATTTAAGAAAATTTTTTTATTGCATACGATTATTATTATTATTATCTTTAAATGTGACAAAGAATTCAGAAGAGTATTGTATTATTTAGAAAAACAATAATTTAGAAAAATATTAAATGTAAGTTTCGTGAGATTTATTTCAATATGAAGAAAGAATTCAGAAGAATTTCGTGAGATTGATTTTAATATGTAATTTCATTTTTTTATTCTAAGTAGAAAAATGACTCAAAAAATTTCCGTGAAAATTATTTTTTAATTTCATTTCGGAAAAGTATCAGGAAAATTTTTTTTAAATTTTATTTTCGTATTCTAAGTCGAAAAAAGACTTACAAAATTTTCGTGAAACTTATTTATTTATTTTAATTCAAAAAAGAACAAAAAAATGTTTGTGAAATTGTATTTTTTTATTTAAAAAGATATTTAGAAGGATTAAGTGTTTTGGAAATGAATAAAAAATAATTTGAAATGTAAAAAGATTCACAAAAATTTTGTTAAAAAATTTGTTTTTTGAAGATTTAAAAAAAATTGTCCTAGCCTTTCAAGAAGTTTGAAAGGCCTTAAGAAAACAAAAAACTTTTTTTTTATTCCTGAGAAACTTTTAAATAATTTTTTGCTTGCAAAATTAATTTTTCTTCCATTTTTAAACAAAAAAAATTATTCAGTCAAGAAAGAAAAAAATTTTATCCAAATTATAATTTGAGCAGATGAATGATCTCGAGTACAAAATAAGAATTTCGAATCAATATTTCTTTTTTAAGGTTATTTTTTCATTTGTTTTTAAGGTTATAGAAATGTCATTTTTGTAAGATTCTTAAAAAAATTCAAAAAGATTTTCGAAGATTTAAGATATGACGAAAAAGTATAATTTTTATTTTACAGAATTCTGCAAAATTTTAGGAAAAATTCGACTCAGTTCAAAAGATATTTAGGACTTCTACTGACTCGAATTGTTCCTCAGATTTTGAAAAATATTGTGATTTTAAAAATTACCCTCAAATCTTCCAGATTTTTTCGACATTTTTATCAATCTTTTTATATCTTTTAACGCCTTTAAAATTTTCTTTAGAAATTAATTTTTTAACAAAAAAATTAATTAAATATGTCCCAGGAATCTCTAGAAATTTTATTTATTTTTTTGAAGCCTTTCAAACTTCTTAAAAAGCTATAAAAATTTTTTAGAAATCTAAATGTTTGAAAATGTTTGTGAATTTTTTCACATTTCAAATTATTTTTAAATTATATCCAAAACATTTAAACATTCTAAACAGTTTTTTAAATTAAAAAATAATATTCTACGAAAATTTTAGGAAGTTCTTTTTGAATTAAAATTGAAAAAATTAATTTCAGAAGATTTTTACAATTTCTTTTCCGAATTGAATTAAAAAAATTAATTTCCGTAAAATTTTTCAAGTTCTTATTGAATAACAATAAAAAGATTATTTTTACGGAAATTTTTTAAGTACTCTTTCGAGTTATAATAAAAAACTAAATTTCAAAAAATTTATCTAATTCCTTTTTTTTTAATTAAAATAAATGTCACGAAATTTCTATTGAATATTTTTATATATTTTTATTTCCCTAAATAATACAAAGCTCTTCTAATTTCTTCTTCACATTCAAAGATTATGATTATTATAATTGTATGGAATACAAAACTTTTCTTTAAATTCCTGGGAATATTAAAAGTAATTCCTTGTTATAAACAATAATTTTTAAGGGAATATTTAAACAGATTTTTGAACATTTCAAATGATTTCCAAAATTGTCAAAGCAGAATATAAAAGACTAAAGTTTTTTTTTTTTTGCAGAATTTTGGCACAATTTTAGGATAACTTCGAATCAGTTCAAAAGATATTTATGAGTTTCTAAAAAAATTTTTTTAAATAATACAAATTTTAGAACAGATTCCAAAAAAGTTAGCACAAAATGTAGATTTTTAAATATTTCAAAGTGTGATTTTGAAGTTTTTTTCAAGAATTTGAAATATTTCATGATAATAAAAATTGTTTCCTTAAATTCTTGAGAATCTTCTAAGTGATTTCGTGTTATGAAAAAATTAATTTTAAGAGAACATCTAAAAAGATTTTTAAACATTTCGAAGCATTTTCAAAATCATCAAGACAGAATTAAAAATATTTTAAGGCAATTTTTTTAATTTTGCAGTTTAAAAAAAATCGAATAATAATAAAACTAATTGTAAGTTTTTAAAGATTTAGAAAAAAAAATTCGAAGCGTTTTAAGAAGTGTAAAAGGCCTCAAGAAAATAAAAAAAATTTTCTAAGACGCTTAGGATTTTAAAACATTTCCTTATATTTCCAAAATTGTCAAAAACAAATCCGAAATATTTTAAGACAATTTAATAAATAATTTAAGGCGGTTCAAGAGACATAAATAATTCCTAAATATCTTTGAAACTGACTGATTTCGCTCGGAAAATTTTTAATAAGTTTTTATTTACAACATTTATTTTAAGACAATATTTAAAAAGATTTAAAAATATTCCAAAATATTTTCAAAAAATTCAAAAAAAAATTAGGAAAATAATGATAAAATAATAATAATAAAAAAATAATAATAATGATAATAATAATAAAATTTTCTCAAGATTTCTGGGAATATCTAACGTGATTTTTCATGATAGAAAATTATTTTTAAGAGAATATTTAAAAAGGTTATAGAACATTAAAAAAGATTTCCAAAATTGTCAAAATTGAATCTTGCATTTTTTCGAGAAACCTTAGAAAATTATATTTATATAACCTTAAAGCAAATAAACAAAATAAAATTTTTAATCTTTTGAAAATTTTCTTTTGCGTAGGTTATATTTTTAAATATTGATTTCAATATTTGAAGGTTATAAGATATGTAGAAAAAGAATCTGATATATCTTAAGAGAATTTTTTTTAATTTTGCAGAATTTAAAAAAATATTGCAAAAACTTTGAATCATTTCTAAATATCTTTCAAAGTTTTAGAAGTTTTCAAAAGATTCAAAAATAATTAAAAATTTGAAAATATTTCAAACAATTTTAAACAAAATGAAGATTTTTTAAGATTTCGAAATAAAATTTCTAACTTTTGTATGGATTTTGGTATGTTTGATGGCCATAAAATATTTTTCCTAAGATCCCAGAAAAAATTTTAGTTTTTTATTTCGAAATATTAATTTTAAGAAAATATTTTAGGATATCTCAAAAAATTTTTAACGATTTCTTTAAATTTCAGTAAAGAATGAAAAAATTTTTTAAACAAAGTTTGTCAATGAGTTTGTCAATTTTGCAAGCTTACATAATTTAAAAAAATTAATAACTTAAAAAAAAATAAAATTCAAATTAATTATTGAAAATAAAAATTACAAAAACTATTTTTAACATTGAAAGATTTTAACAAAGTTGAAACAAAATGTAGATTTTTTAAAGATATCAAGCAAAAAATGTAGAAACTTTTAAAGAATTTTGAAAGGTTTCGAAAGAATAATTGTTTTTTAGATTTCTGGAAAAATTTAAATGATTTTTTATTTTATAAAATTTGTTTTGAGAGAATTTTTACAAAATACTAAAAAAAATTCAATGATTTGCTTAAATTTCGAAAAAGAATGTAGAAGATTTAAAAGCAGCATTTTTCTATTTTTTTAAGATTACAGAATTTTCGAACAATTTGAATAAATTTAAAAAATATTTGAAAGATTTGTAAAGAAACAAAAATAGTTTTACACATGAAAACGAAAAGATTTTCAACACAAATTTGAAAGATTTTGAAGAATTTTGAAAGATTTCTAGAGAATAAAAAAAATGTTCATAAGGTTCCTGATAAAATTTCCTTTGATTTTTTATTTGAAACATTTGTTTTAAGAGCCTACTCAAAAAGATTTCAATGAATTCCAAAAGATTTCCAAGATTTGCAAAAACTAGTCCGGAAGATTTTAAGATAATTTTGTAAATAATTCGAGTCAGTTTAAAAAACATGAAGAAATTCCGGAATTTTTTAAGAGATTGAAAATATTTTAAAATTTTTAAAAATTTTCGAAAATTCCAAAAGACTTACAAAATAATCAAAAAAGAAGAAATTTTCAGAATTTTGGAAAGATTAAAAATATTTTAAGTCTCAAATATCTTTGAAACCACTTCATTTCTTTTATAATTTCGTAAAATACTTTAAACAATAAAAAAATTTCCTAGAAATTTTCTAAATACTTTTTCGACATACATGAGATCTTCAGAAATATTTTTGAATTTTTCGAGAAACCTTGAAAAATTATATTTATATAGCCTCAAAGCAAATAAGCGAAGAAAATTTGAAAAATAGCTGTTCAAAAATTTTATTTTATGCTAAAAATTAATTTTTCCTTCAAATATAATTTGCCTAATTTTTTTTTTTGATTCTGGAATGAAAAATCTTCTTTGATTGGATACAAAAATAAGTGCGAAATTTTAATTTCACCTATTTTTCTCACATAAGATGACTATGGGAAATATTTGCAAACTGGAAAAGATCTGAGAATTTTTTTCCTCAAAAATTGATTTTATTTATTTATTTCCGCAAAAAAACGTGGTCTAAATAAATTGTTTCTTCGCAATTGCTCTACCTTTTGCATTAATTTATTAAATATTATTGTATTATTTATTTCGATGCTAATTTTTTTGACAATATCACTCATTTGAATTTAGAGAGTACGTGACTTCCGCCTACATGAGGTATTCACAAGTTATTGCCCAACAGTGGAAAAAAACAAACACAATTTTTCATAACTCTTTTATTTCACAATTTGTCTATAATCTATTTCAGTCGCGTGTACTAAAAAAACGAGACGTATGTACTTTGATAAAACTAAGCCTAGGAAATCATCAACTTAAGACTATGAAGACTATAGTTACATGTCGAAACAAGGTTTTCAAAAATTCCTTCGATTTGAAGATACAACTAAAAATTTCAAAATTTCAATAAACTACCGGATTTCCTGATATTCACAAATATGTAAATGAAAACTGTTGGCTAAACAATTATTTCAATTAAAAAATTAAAAAATAACTTAATCAAATATATTTTGAAGAAAAACAGCTTTTTTCCCTTTTTCTCGGTTTTTTGCTTAAATGCGAACTAAAAGTAATAGAACCCATCTTGAAAAATCAATTACTTTTGGTTAAAAAGTCTACGATTATATTTGTCGTTTTTCTGGTTCTTCTGGCCATTTTTTTTTGTCTCAAATTCAGCTACTTGGTTAAAAGTTGAACTACTTGGTTAAACACTCATTTTTTGCGTTTTAGATTCATCTCCTTGATTGAAAAATTAACTGCTCCATTTTAAAAAATTAATCTTCTGGGTTGAAAAATCATCTTTTGCGTTGAACTCTTTTGTTGAATATTTGGTACGATTGAAGAATCCCGAATTGGAAAATTTTAAATTTCAATTTGAAGATTTTCATTAATTTAAAAAGATAAAATTTTAATTGTTTAAATTTGAAAATTTTATAATTCGGGAACTTTATTATTCGGAAATTTTATTATTCGGAAATTTTGTTATTTGGAAAGATTTTTCAATTCGGGAATTTTACAGTGTCGAGAATTTCATTTTTCGAAATTTTTCAGTCGTCCTATAATGAAATTGTAGAATAATGAAATTCCGGAATAATGAAATTCCAGAATGATGAAATTTCCAAATAATAAAATTCTCGAATTAAAAAATCCCAAATAATAAAATTGCCGACAGTTTATAATATGACCGAATTTGAAAATTTTCGACAGAAAATTGCCGAATTATAAAATATCCAAACTATAAAATTCCCGAAATATGAAATTCCAAGATTTAAACAATTAATTTTTTCATAAAAATTTATTTATTAAAAATATAATTATCAAATATTTAAAAAAATTATTTTAAATGCTTAACAGTTTTTAAATTATTGTTTGAATTCAAAATAACAATAATTTAAAAAAGATTTTATTTAGAAATATATATGGTTTTCAACTATTGTTATTTTAAATTAAACCAATAATTTTGGAAACTTTAAACATTGAAAAAATATATTTTATAAGAATAATTAATAATTGTATTTTTGATAAATAGATATTTAAAAAATTAATTATTTATATTCGGGAATTTCATATTTCAGGAATTTTCCAGTTCAGATATATTATGATTCCTCAATCTTCTGTCGCGAATTTTATTATTCGGAAAGTTTTAAATTCGGTTATATTATAAATCGTTCGAGGATTTCACTATTTTTTAATTTTACAAATCGAGAATTTCATCATCCGGAACTTTTATTAATTTGGAACTTTATTATTGGAAAATTTTAATAATGGGGAATTTTCCAATTCGGAAATTTTTCAATTCGGTTATATTATAAATCGTTCGAAAATTTCACTATTCTTTACTTTTCTAATTCGAGAATTTTATTATTCGGAAAATGTATTATTCGGGAATTTTATTATTTAAAAATTTGATTATTTGGGAATTTTATTATTTGAAAATTTTATTATTTGGGAATTTTATTATTCAGTAATTTTAATAATCGGGAATTTCATTACTTGAAAATTTTATTTATCGGCAATTTTTCAATTCGGGAATGCTAAAATTCAGAAATGGTATTATTCAAAAATTTTATTATTTTGGAATTTTATTATTCGGAAGTTTTCCAATTCATGAATTTTATTATTTGGAAATTTTATTATTCAGGAACTGTATTTTTCGGAAATGTTTCAATTCGGAAATTGTATTATTCAAAAATTTTATTATTTGGAAATTTTATTATATGGAAATTTCATTATTCGGAAACTTTAGTATTCGGAAAAAATATTATTCGGGAATTTTATTATTCCGGAATTTCCCAATTCGGGAATTTTATTATTCGGAAATTTCATTATTTGGGAATTTTAGTATTTGGGAATTTTTTTATTCGGGAATTTTTCAATTTGGAAATTTCGTTATTGGGTAATTTTATTAATCGGGAATTTTCCAATTCGGGAATTTTATTATTTGGAAATTTTATTATTTGGAAATTTTATTATTCGGGAATTTTCCAATTCTGGAATTTTATCATCCGAAAATTTTATTATTCAGGAATTTTAGTATTCGGAAATTTTATTATTCAGAAATTTTATTATTTAGAAATTTAATTTTTTGGAAATTTTAGTATTCGGAAATTCTTTTATTCGTGAATTTTTCAATTCGGGAATTTTATCATTTGGAAATTTTATCATTCGGAAATTTTATTATCCAAGGCTTTTATTTTTTTATAATTTAATTATTCGGAATTTGTATTATTCGGGAATGTTATTGTTTGGGAATTTTTTAATTCGGGAATTTTATTATTTGGTAATTTTATTAATTGGGAATTTTCTAATTCGGAAATTTCTTTATTGGAAATTTTATTAATAGAGAATTTTCCAACTCGGGAATGTTTTTTAATTCAGTAATTGTATTATTTGAAAATTTTATTGTTCGAAAATTTCATTATTCGGGAATTTTCCAATTTGGGAAATTTAGTATTCGGTAATTTTATTTATCGGGAATTTTCCAATGCGGGAATTTTATTATTTGGGAATTTTATTATTTTAGAATTTTATTTTTCGGGAATTTTTCAATAAGGGAATTGTATTAATAGAAAATTTTATTATTTGGAAATTTTATTATTTAGAAATTTTGTTATTCGGAAATTTAATATTCAGAAATATCATTATTCAAGAATGTTATTATTCGCAATTTTTCCAATTCGGGATTTTTATTATTCGGAAATTTTATCATTTAGAAATCTTATTATTCGGGAATTTTATTATTCGGAAATTTTGCAATTCGGAAATTTTATTATCAGGAAACTTCATTATTTGGAAATTTTATTATTTGAAAATTTTATTTCTCAGGAGATTTCCAATTCGGGAATTTTATTATTTAGAAATTTTATTATTCAGGAATTTCAGTATTCGGGAATTTTAGTATTCGGAAATTTTATGATTCTGGAATTATAAAAATCGGTAATTTCATTATTCAAGAATTTTCGAATTCGGAAATTGTATTAGTTAAAAATTTTATTATTCAGCAATTTTATTATTTCGGGATTTTTCAATTCGAGAATTGTATTATTCGACAATTTTATTATTCAAAAATCTTATTAGTTGAAAGTTTTATTATTTGGAAATTTTATTATTTTTTAAATTTATTTTTTGGAAATTTTAGAATTCGGGAATTTTTCCAAATTGGGAATTTTATTTTCCGGTAGTTTCATAAATCGAGAATTTTCCGATTCGGGAATTTTATCATTCGGAAATTTTATTTTTCTGGAATTGTATTATGGGGAATGTTATTATTTGGGAATTTTAGTATTCGGGAATTTTTTAATTCGGGAATTTTATTATTTGGTAATTTTATTAATTGGGAATTTTCCAATTCGGAAGTTTCATTATTTGGAAGTTTTATTAATGGGGAATTTTCCAACTCGGGAGTGTTTAAATTCGGTAATTGTATTATTCGAAAA
This sequence comes from Amphibolips quercusostensackenii, assembly GCA_032357855.1. Classification (NCBI taxonomy): domain Eukaryota; kingdom Metazoa; phylum Arthropoda; class Insecta; order Hymenoptera; family Cynipidae; genus Amphibolips; species Amphibolips quercusostensackenii. The sequence goes on along the minus strand of JAUELO010237373.1, from coordinate 5,046 downwards.
TTTTATTATCAGAAAATTTTATTATTCGGGAATTTTCCGATTCGGGAAATTTATTAGTCGGTAATTTTATTATTCGGGAATTTTCCAATTCGGAAATTTTGTTATTTGGAAATTTTATTATTCGGAAATTTTATTTTTTGGTAATGTTTTAATTCGGGAATTGTATTATTAAAAAATTTTATTATTCAAATATTTTATTATTTGGAAATTTATTATTCTGAAATTTTAGTATTTGGAAATATCATTATTCGGGAATTTTATTATTCGCAAATTTTCCGATTCGTGTATTTTATTATTCAGAAATTTCATTATTTAGAAAGGTTATTATTCGGGAATTTTATTATTCGGAAATTTTCTAATTCGGGAATTTTATTATTCGGAAATTTTATTATTCAGGAATTTTAGTATTTCAGAATTTTTGTATTTGGAAATTTTATTACTCGGGAATCGTCCAATTCGGTAATTTCATTATTCAAGAATTTTCCAATTCGGGAATTTTATTAGTTAAAAATTTTATTATTCAGGAATTTCATTATTCCGGGATGTTTTAATTCAGGAATTGTATTATTCAAAAATTTTATCATTCAAAAATTTTATTATTCTGAAATTTTATTGCCCCGAAATTTTATTATCCGGAATTTTATTATTAGGAAATTCTATTATTCAGGACTTTTATTATTTGGAAATTTTATTTTTCGGAAATTTTAGTATTCGGGAATCTTATTATTCGTGAATTTTCCAATTTGGGAATTTTATTATTCGGGAATTTTATGAATCGAGAATTTTCCAATTCGGGAATTTATAATTCGGCAATTTTATCATCCGGAAGTTTTATTATTATTTTTATTATTCAGAAATTTTATTATTCGGAAGTTGTAATATTCGGAAATTTTATTATTTGGGAATTTTAGTATTCGGGAATTTTTCAATTTGGAAATTTTATTATTCAGTAATTTTATTAATTAGGAGATTTCCAATTTAAACGTTTTATTATTCATAAATTTTATCAATGAGGAATTTTCTAACTCGAGAATGTTTCAATTCGGGAATTGTATTATTCAAAAATTTTATTATTCGAAAATTTTATTATTTGGAAATTTTATAATCCGGAAATTTTATTATTCAGAAATTTTTTTATTTGGAAATTTTATTATTCGGAAATTGTAGTATTCGGAAATATCATTATTCGGAAATTTTATTATTTGGAAATTTTCCAATTCGGGAATTTTATTATTTGGAAATTTCATTATTTGGGAATTTTATTATTCGGGAATTTTCCTATTTGGAAATTTTGTTATTCGGTAATTTCATTAATTGTGAATTTTTAAATTCGGGAATTTTATTACATATTTGGAAATTTTATTATTCGGAATTTTTTATTTGGAAATTTTTTTAATTCATGAATCTTATTATTTAGAAGTTTTATTATTCGGGAATTTTATTATTCGGCAATTATATTATTCAGGAATTTTAGTATTTGGAAATTTCATTATTCGAGAATTTTTCAATTCGGGAATTTTATTGTTCGTGAATTTTATTGTTCGGGAATTTTAGTATTCGGAAATTTTATTATTCAAAAATTTTTGTATTCAAGAATTTTAGTGTCGGAAATTTTATTATTCGAAAATTTTATTATTCGGAAACTTCATTTTTCGAAAATTTCATTGTTCTGAAATTTTATTATTCATAAATTTTTGTGTTCAAGAATTTTACAGTTTCGGGAATTTTATTTTTCGGAATTTTTCAGTCGTCCCGAAAATTTATTTCTTTAAGATTTGTAATTGGACTTGAAAATTCATCTCTTTTGTTGAAAATTTTAATATTAGTTGTAAATTTTTTTTATTTAGTTGAGAAGAACTAATTTTTTCAACTAAGGAACATATTTATTTTTTGTTGAAAAATTATGTCTTTTCATTGAGAGTTGATTTTTGTTGATTAAAAATCCATGTAGTTTGTTAATAATTCGTATTTTTTGGTCGAAAATTAATCTTCTCGGTTGAAAATTCAATTTTTTTTGTTTGCTAAAGATATGAATCTGATTTTAAAATATTTAATTAATTTACTTAGGATAAATATATTTTGTTCAGCAATCAAATATTTCAACAATAGGAAATTATAATAAATATAACTGTATGTACATATGAATATTATTATAATATTAATAATGCAAACTGCATGGGTCTAAATTAATTTGATTTTTTAAGGAAAATTTATGTATTTTGTTAAAAATTCGTCTTTTTCGATAGAAAATTAATTTGTTTAGTTGAAAATCCCACTGCTTGGTAAAAAATTAATGCACTTTGTTAAAAATTAAACAACTTTGTTAAAAAGAATCGTTTTTGATTGAAAAGTCAACTGCTTTTCGTTTGAAGAGTCATCTATTTTGTTAAAAATTCGTTTTTTTGTTGAAAGTCAAAATTTTTGAATGAAGTCTTAAATATTTAATTTTTTATTGTGAACTACTCTTTTTTAGTTGGAAATTCAATTTTTCTATTCAGAATTCTTTTTTTTTTAATTGACTTTCTAACTGAAAATTTTACCATTCCATTTTTTATTGTAAATTTATCTTTTTTAGTTGAAAATTTAATTATTTGGTTGAAAATTCACTTATTGTGTTGAAAATTTGTCTTTTTTTTAGAAAATTAATTTTTTTGGTTAAAAATTAATGTATTTTTTTTTAAATGTGTCTTTTCGCTAGAAAATTAAGATTGTTGATAGAGAATTAATTTTTTTTTTTTTTTGTTGAATACTTGAAAAAGGTAGAGAATTTTGAACATTTTTGAGACCATTCTTATGAAGATTTAAGATTTTATGTGCGACTGTTAATAATACTTGAAAATTCGAACAATTTATTTTAACAACTTTCTATAATAAAAAGAAAGTTATCAAACTTATAGCATTTTCAAAATTAAAAAAAAAGGAAATGCAAATTTTAAGCCAAACAACGCACGATATGAAAAAAAGTCTATAGATGAAAGGCATTTCTTTTTAAAATCCCTGCAAGATCATCATCACATTTTTTTCAATTTTTTTAAAAAATCAGAAATTTAAATTTTGGTCACACAAAATATAACAAAAAATCAAAAATTTCATTTTTTTGAACTATGCAAGACACGAAAAAATATGATAAGACTAGGCTTGTGCACCTAAAAAATATCTACAAATTTTATATTATTTATTTTTTGATAGGATACTTAGTTTTTTTTTAATCGTGAAAAATCACATTAAAAGCTCAACAATTAAATTTTTTGCAAAACAGCGCAAAGTAGGGAAAAAAATGAATAGACAAAGGTTGTTTACCCAAAAAAGACCTGTAAAGCTATTAACAATTTTTGACGGAACGTGTTGTTTTTGTTACGAAAAAAGATGAAAAGACCAAAATTGTGCACCCAGAAAAGATCTACATATTTTTTATTATTCAATTTTTGATAGGTTGCGTATTTTTTGTCTTAATTATAAAAAATAAATTAAAGAAAAATTGTTTTCTATTTTTAATTTTTATGTGAAAATATTCATTTTTGAGCATTTCGTATTTAAAATCATATTCAAAGAATTTAAATTAAAATTCTGGACCTAATAAAAAAAACAATATAAATATGAAAATTATGTGATATCTCCGAGCAAAAATTTTGTTGTTTCAAAATTACACTTGCTTATTATTTTTTAATGTAGCATAAGATCTGTACATAATTTTACTACAATTTAAATTGATTTCTTTATTCCTAGATTTTACTAAAATAAATCTTTTGAGGTAAATTTTGGATTTGGTTAATATTTCTGATTGGTTTTAGATATTGAATAAAAAAACTAAGAATTTTATTATGCCCTTCTGTGACAATACTTCCTACATCAAACTGGAGGACAAGCTATTTTGAAATTCAGTGCATTTGTTCTCGTATAAGGAAATATAGTGTGGTTCCTATTCCGCGTAGATAGTTTCCGTATCTCTAAGGCCAAATTTTTCGCGTTAGAGGTAAGAATCTTCCATATATATAGCAGTGGAATTCTCAAATTTTGTATCGTTCTCTCAACTTCGAAAAAATGAAGATCGTCGCTCTACTTATTATCTTCGTCATTTCCCCTGAATTTGAATGTAAGTATAGTTCAATATATTCTAGTATCAATTGACTAACTTAACTTTCAGACATTTCTTTTTTAAATTGTTAAACTAAATTTTTTATGGCACTTTGAATAATTTCATATTAAAAATATGCATTCTTGAAGCTTGTTGTTTAAACTAGTGAAAATTTAAAGTATTTCATTTTTTTATTTCATTTTATTTTTCACGAAAAATGTCATTATTAATCCATGAAAGTTTCACTTGTTGCATGTGGCAAAGTAATTTACTTATTTCGTTGAAAACTCGTCTTTTTTAATTTAAAATTTTATTTATTTTGATAAGAAATGCATCTTTTTGGGTTGTAAATTTAACCATTCTGTTGCAAATATGTATTTTTGTCTTAAAAACTCAACATTTTAAATTATGAACTAAAAAATCTTTCTTTGTTAAAAACTTAAATCTTTTATTGAAAATTCCTCTTCTTGATTTAAAAGTTAGAATGTTTTGGTTGAGGATTCAAACAATTTGTTGAACGTTCGTATTTTTTTGGTTTAATTCAACTGTTTTTGATAAAAAATTTAAATACTTTTGGTGGAAATATAAACTATTACACTGATCGTCGAGAATTCATTTTTTTTTTGAGACATAACTTTAGTTAAAAAGTTAACTATTGTTTTTTAAATTCCCTTTTCCTTGCTTTGAAATTAATAATTCTGACTGTAAATGTGATTATTTTATTTTTGGTTATAAATTTATCTTTTTGCGTTGAAAACTGGACTATTGGTGAATTTGGTTGTAAAATGAATAATCTTTATTTATTTATCCAAATCAATTTCATCCCCTTCAAAGTAATCCCCTACCGATATTATGCACTTATGCCAACGTTTTTTCCACTCGTCGAAACACTTATTAAATTCGATTTCCGGAATTGCCTTCAAAGCCTTCTTCGATTCGGCTTGTATCTCTTCAATCGTGTCAAAACGGTG
>JAUELO010237185.1:0-15783 GCA_032357855.1 Amphibolips quercusostensackenii | reverse complement strand
TCCAGTTCAATCTACCTGTAAGCTGTAGTAATCTACTGTAATCCACTTGCAATAGATAATAATCCAATTGTTATCCGAAGTTATCTAATTGTAATCCAGTTACAGGCCTGTTTATTCTACCTGTAACCTGTAGAAACCTAGTTTCATACACTTGTAATCCGTTGTAATTCAATTGTAATCTGCAGCAATACAATTATAATCCAGTTCAATCTACCTGTAAGCTGTAGTAATCTACTGTAATCCACTTGCAATAGATAATAATCCAATTGTTATCCGCAGTTGTCTAATTGTAATCCAGTTATAGTCCTGTTTAATCTACCTGTAACCTGTAGCAATCTAGTGTAATCCACTTGTAATCCCTTAAAATCCAATTTTATTACAGTTCAATCTACCCGCAAGCTGTAGTAATCTAGTGTAATCTACTTGTAATCCATGATTATCCAATTGCTATATGCAGTTATCTAATTGTAATCCAGTTATAGTCCTGTTTATTCTACCTGTAACCTGTAGCCACCTAGTACAATCTACTTGCAATCCGTTGCAATCCAATTGTAATCTGCAGTTATACAATTGTAATCCAGTTCACTCTACCTGGAAGCTGTAGTAATCTAGTGTTATACACTTGTAATCCAGGTAATCTAGTTGTATCTGAGATAATCCAATTGTAACGCGGAGTAATACAATTGTAATCCAGTTAAATCTACTTATAATCTGTAGTAATCCAGCGTAATCCACTTGTTAACAGAAGAAATCCTATTGTAATCCAATTGTAATTCAGTTCTAATCTAGTTTAATCTACTTTTAATTTATAGTAATCCAGTGTAATCCACTTATATTCTGAGGTAATCCAATTGTAATCCGGCCTAATCCAGGTGTAATTCGGACTGATCCAATTGCAATCCGGTATTAATCCAGTTCTGATATATTTAATCTGCTTGTAATCTGTAGTAATCCAATATAATCTATTTTAATAAGAAGTAATCAAATTGTAATCCACTTCTAATCAGAATTAATCTATTTGTAATCTTAAGCAATACTGTGTAATCCACTTGTATTCTGGGACAATCCAATTGTAGTCCAGTTTCAATACAGTTTAATCTACTTGTATTCTGTAGTAATCAAACGTAACCCACTTGTAATCTGCAGTAATTCAATTGTAATCTAGTTCTAATCCAGCTTAATCTAGTTCTAATAAAGAGTAATTCACTTGTAACTCGGAGTATTCCAGGGTAATTTAAGTAATCGGAGTAATCCACTTGTAAGCCGAGTAATCCACTTGTGATCCTAAGTAATCCACTTGTAATCCAGTTCTAATACAGATAAATCTACTTGTCACGCGGAGTAATCCAGCGTATTTCATTTTTGGTTCAAATTTATCTTTTGTGTTAAAAAATTGATCCTTTTTAGTTGAAAATTTATGTATTTTGTTGAAAATTAGTTTTTTTGGTAGAAAATTAAAATTCTTAATTAAACATTTATATTTTAGTTCGAAGTTTAATTATTTGCTGAAAAGTTAATCCTCTTTTTCTTTGAAAAGTAATTCTTTTGTTTAAAAACTAAACTATTACGTTAAAAATTCATTTATATTACTGAAAATTAACCTTTTTCATTGAATATTCGTATTTTTGTTTGAAAATAGAACTATTTTGGTGTAAAATTCAATTAATTTGTTGAAAATTAATTTTTTTTTAGTTGGAAATTGATTTTTATAACCGAAAATTTAAATCTTCCACTGCGGATTGTCAATTTGTATTTGCTAGTTGCAAATTCAACTATTTGGTTGAAAATTCATGTATTTTAATAAAATTCGCCTTTTTGGTAGAAAATTAACCTTCTTGCTTGAAAAATGAACTATTTTGATAGAAAATTGATCTGTTTTGTTATAAATCATTGTTTTTAATTGAAAATTGATTTTTGAACTGAACATTTAATTTTTCAATTAAAAATTCATCTTTTTTGTTGAAAATTGTTTTTTTTTGGTAGAAAATTATTTTTAAAAATTAAAAATGTAACTATTACATTTTTGTTTCAAAGTTTATCTTCTTAGTTAGAAATTTGTCTTTTTTAGCTAAAAATTAATCTGTTTTAGTTGAAAATTCATCTTTTTGTTTAAAAACTGAACCAGTTTATTAAAAATTTATATATATTTTTAAAAATTCATCTTTTTGCTTAAGATTTCATCTTTTTGGTTGAAAATTAAACTCTTTTTGGCGGAAAATTTAATTATTTTTTTAAAAATTAATTTATTTTATTGAAAATTTAAACGTTTCAAGTCAGATTGTCAATTTAAATTTTTTTAGTTGCAAATTCAACTGTTTGGTTGGAAATTCATGTATTTTGATAAAATTCGCCTTTTTGTTAAAAAATTAACCTTCTTGCTTGAAAAATGAACTCTTTTGATAGAAAATTGATCTGTTTTGTTATAAATCATTGTTTTTAATTAAAAATTGATTTCTGAACTGAAAATTTAATTTTTCATATAAAAATTTATCTTTTCTGTTGAAAATTGTTTTTTTTCTGGTAAAAAATTATTTTCAAAAATTAAAAATGTAACTATTACATTTTTGTTTAAAAATTCATCTTCTTAGTTGAAAATTTGTCTTTTTTAGCTGAAAATTGATCTTTTTCAGTTAAAAAATTCATCTTTTTGTTTAGAAACTGAAACAGTTTGTTAAAAATTTATCTTTTAAGTAGAAAAATGATCTTTTTGCTTAAAAATTCATCTTTTTGGTTAAAAATTGAACTATTTTGGCGGAAAATATAATTATTTTTTAAAAATTAATTCATTTTGTTGAAAATTTAAACGTTTCATTTCAGATTGTCAATGTAAATTTTTTTAGTTGCAAATTCAACTATTTGGTTGAAAATTCACGTATTTTGATAAAATTCGCCTTTGTAGTAAAAAATTAACCTTCTTGATTGAAAAATAAAGTATTTTGATTGAAAATTGATTTTTGAACTAAAAATTTAATTTTTCAGATAAAAATTCATCTTTTTTGTTGAAAATTTTTTTTTTCTGGTAAAAAATTATTTTTAAAAATTAAAAATGTAACTATTATATTTTTGTTCGAAAATTCATCTTCTTAGTTGAAAAATTTGTCTTTTTTAGGTGAAAATTGATCTTTTTCAGTTGAAAATTCATCTTTTTGTTTAGAAACTGAAACACTTTGTTAAAAATTCATGTATATTATTAAAAATTCATCTTTTAAGGAGAAAAATAATCTTTTTGTTTAAAAATTCATCTTTTTTGTTGAAAATTGTTTTTTTTCTCGTAAAAAATTATTTTTAAAAATTAAAAATGTAACTATTACATTTTTGTTTAAAAATTTATCTTCTTTGTTGAAAATTTGTCTTTTTTAGCTAAAAATTGATCTTTTTCAGCTAAAAAATTCATTTTTTTGTTGAAAAACTAAACCAGTTTGTTCAAAATTCATGTATATTTTTAAAAAATTCATCTTTTAAGTAGAAAAATAATCTTTTTGCTTAAAAATTCATCTTTTTGGCGGAAAATTTAATTATTTTTTTAAAAATTAATTCATTTTGTTGAAAATTTAAACGTTTCATTTCAGATTGTCAAAGTAAATTTTTTTAGTTGCAAATTCAACTATTTGGTTGAAAATTCATGTATTGTGATAAAATTCGCCTTTTTGGGAGAAAATTAACCTTCTTGATTGAAAAATGAACTATTTTGATTGAAAATTGATTTTTGAAGTGGAAATTTAATTTTTTCAGTTAAAAATTAATCTTTTTTGTTAAAAATTGTTTTTTCTCTGCTAAATAATTATTTTTAAAATTAAAAATGTAACTATTCTATGTTTGTTTCAAAATTGATCTTTTTAGTTGAAAATTTGTCTTTTTTAGCAAAAAATTGATCTTTTGCAAATAAAAATATCTTTTTCAGGTGAAAATTCATCTTTTTGTTTGAATAGTAAACTATTTTGGCGGAAAATTGATTTTGTGGAAAATTTAAATGTTACATTTTGGGTTTGTCAATTAAAATTTTTTTTGTTGCAAATTCAAATATTTTGTTGAAAATTCATGTATATTATTAAAAATTTATCTTTTTAGTAGACAAATAATCGTTTTGCTTCAAAATTTATCTTTTTGGTTAAAAATTGAACTATTCTGTCGGAAAATTTAATTATTTTGTTGAAAATTAATTCATTTTGTTGAAAAATTTAAACGTTCCATTTCAAATTGTAAAGTAAAATTTTTTTAGTTGTAAATTCAACTAGTTTGTTGAAAATTTATCTATGTTATTATAAAATTCATCTTTTTAGTAGAAAAATAATCTTTTTGATTCAAAATTCATATTTTTGGTTGAAAATTTATCTATTTTGTTGAAAAGTCATGTTTTTAGGTAAAAATTTATTTTTTTACTAAAAATTTAACTTTTTTGGTTGAAAATTCATCTCTTTTGTTGAAAATCTAACTATTTTGTTGAAAATTCTTTTTTTTGGGGTTAATTTTTTTTCTAATTAAAAATGTAACTATTACATTTCGGTTGAAAATTTATCGTTTTTAGCTAAAAATTGATTTTTTTTCTGTTGAAAATTTAACAATATTGTTGGAAGTTCTTTCAATTTTTAGTTAAAAAATAATTTTTTTAACTAAAAATTTAACTATTTCATTCTTGATTCTTGCTTGGAAAATCATCTAGTTTGAAAACTAAACTTTTTTGTTGAAAACTCGTCTATATTATTGAAAATTCGACTCAGTCGAAAATTAATCTTTTTGCTTCAAAATTCATCTTTTCGGTTGAAAATTAAACTATTTTGGTGTAAAATTTAATAATTTTGCTGCAAATTATTTTTTTCACTAAAAATTTAAATGTTCCATTTCAGAAAAATCGATGTTTTTAGTTGAAAATTTATTTTTTAACTGAAAATTAAACTTATTCAGTGAAAAATCCATCTATTTTGTTAAAAATTGTTTTTTTTTTTTGGTAAGACAATTATTTTTTTTTTAATTAAAAATGTAACTATTCCATTTTTGGCTTAAATTTTTCTTTCTAGTTGAAAATTTATCTCTTTGTTTAAAAGTTGTACTATTTTGTTGAGAATTCATGTTTATTATTAAAAATTCATCTTTTTAGCAGAAAAAAATCTTTTTGCTTGGAAATTCATCTTTTGTGTTGAATATTGAACTATTTTGGCGGTAAATTTAACTATTTTGTTGAAAATTAATTCATTTTGTTATAAATTTAAATGTTCCATTTCGGATTGTCAATTTAAATTTTTTTAGTTGCAAATCCAACTATTTTGTTGAAAATTCATGCATATTATTCAAAATTCATCTTTTTGGTAGAAAAATAATCTTTTTGATTAAAAATTCATATTTTTGGTTGAAAATTGATTTATTTTGGCGGAAAATTTAATTACTTTTTTAAAAATGAATTCATTTTGTTAAAAATTTTAATATTCCATTTCGGATTGTCAATTTAAATCTTTTTAGTTCAAATTCAACTATTTGGTTGAAAATTCATGTATTTTTATAAAATTCGCCTTTTTGGCAGAAAATGAACCTTCTTGCTCGAAAGCTGAACTATTTTGATCGAAAATTTATCTATTTTGTTGAAGAATCGTTGTTTTTATTTAAAAATTGATTTCTAACTGAAAATTTAACTTTTTCAGTTAAAATGTATCTTTTTTAGTTGAAAAATCATCTTTTTTAGTTGAAAATTCATGTATTATTTTGAAAATTCATCTTTTTCTGATTAAAATTTATCTTCTGAGTTGAAAATTCATTTTTTTGGTTGAAAATTTAACTATTTTGTTAAAAATGTTCATCTTTCTAGTAAAAAAATAATCTTTTTGATTGAAAATTCATCTTTTTGATTGGAAATTGCACTATTTTGGCGTAAAATTAATTGATTTGGTTGAAAATTAATTTTTTAAACTAAAAATTCAAATGTTCCATTTCGAATTTATTTTTGAACTGAAAATTAAATTTTTTCCAGTTGCAAATTCATCTCTTTTGTTGAAATTTGTTTTTTTTTGGGTAAATTTTTTAAAAATTAAAAATTTAACTATTCCATTTTTGGTTGAAATTGATCTTTTTAATGAAAATTTGTCTTTTTTAGCTAAAAACTCATCTTTTTCAGTCGAAAATTTAACAATATTGTTGAAAGTTCTTTCAATTTTTGGTTAAAAAATAATTTTTTTAACTGAAAAATTAACTATTTCAAACTTGATTCTTGCTTGAAAAATCATCTTGTTTGGAAACTGAACTTTTTTTGTTAAAAATTTATGTATATTATTAAAAATTCATCTTTTTTGGTAGAAAAATAATCTTTTTGCTTGAAAATTCATCTTTTTGGTTAAAATTAAACTATTATGGTAAAAAATTAATGTATTTTCTTAAATTTCATCAATATGGTACAAAATTAACCTTCTTTTTTGAAAACTGAATCTATCTTGATTGAAAATTGATCTATTTTGTTGGAAAATTGTTGTCTTTATTTAAAAATTGATTTTCTAAGTGAAAATTTATCTTTTTCAGTTAAAAATTCATCTTTTTTGTTGGAAATTGGTTTTTTTTTTGGTAAAAAATAATTTTTTTAAATTAAAAATGTAACTGTTCCATTTTTGTTTGAAAATTTATATTTTTAGTTGAAAATTAGTCTTTTTCAGCTAAAAATTGATCTTTTACGGTTAAGAATTTATCTTTTTGTTTAAAAACTGAACTTTTTTCTTGAAAACTCATGTATCTTATTAAAAATTTACTTTTTTAGAAGAAAAAATAATATTTTTGCTTGAAAATTCATCTTCTTCGTTGAAAATTGAACTATTTTGTGAGAAAATTTAATTCTTTTTTAAAAAATTAATTCATTTTGTTGAAAATTTAAATGTTTCATTTGTATATTATTGAAAATTCGTCTCAGTCGGAAATTAATCTTTTTGCTTAAAAATTCATCTTTTTGGTTGAAAATTGAACTGATTTGGTGAACTATTTTGATAAAAAATTGATCTGTTTTGTTAAAAAAATCGTTGTTTGTAGATGAAAATTGATTTTTAAACTAAAAATTTAATTTTTCTCGTTGAAAATTCATCTCTTTTATTGAAAATCTGACTATTTTGTTGAATTTTTTTTTCTTAAATTTTTTTTCTAATTAAAAATGTAACCACTCCATTTTTTGTTGAAAATTCGTTGTTTTTCTAATTTAAAAATTTAACAATTCCATTTTTTGTTAAAAATATTCCTTTTTTAATTAATAATTCCACTACTTGTTTGAAAGACGAACTACTCTTTTGAAAAATTATTTTTCTGTTCCAAGATTTTTTATTTTAGTTGAAAATTGATTTTTCATCTGAAAATTTAACTTTTTTTGTTAAAAACTCATCTCGTTTGTTGAAAATCTAAGTGATTTGTTGATTTTTTTTTTTGGTAACAAATTTTTTTTTTAACTAAAAATGTAGTTATTCCATTTTTGGTTGAAAGTTTATCATTTTTAGCTAAAATTTTAATTTTTCGGATTGAAAATTCAACTATTTTAATAGAAAATTAATTTCTTTGGTTCAAAATTCAACTATATCGTTGAATTTCTTTTTTAATTTTTGGTAAAAAAATAATTTATGAACTGAAAATTTAACTATTTCATTTTTGACGAAAATTTGTTTTTCTTGGTTAAAAATTCATGTATTTCTTCGAACTTTTTTTTAGAAAATTAATATTTTTACTTGAAAATTCATCTTTTTGTTTGAAAAGTGAATTATTTCGTTGAAAATTAGTGTATATTATTAAAAATTCCTCTTTCTCAGTCGAAAATTAATCTTTTTCTTTAAAAATTCATCTTTTTGGTTGAAAATTTAATTATCTTAGTGTAAACTTTAATTATTTTGTTGAAAATTATTTTTTTTGTTATAAATTAATCTTTGGTTGAAAATCTATTTGCTTTATTGACAAATCGTTGTTTTTAGTTAAATAAAGATTTTTTAACTGAAAATTTAACTTTTTCAGTTAAAAATTTAACTTTTTCAGTTGAAAATTCATCTATTTTGATGAAAATTGTTTTTTTTTTTTATGAGTAAAACAGTATTTTTTTAAATTAAAAATATAACTTCTATTTCTTGGTGAAAATTGATCTTTTTGAGTTAAAAATTCATGTATTATTTTAGAAATTCGTCCTTTTCGGATAAAAATTTATCTTCTCACTTAAAAATTCATTTCTTCGGTTAGAAATTTAACTATATTGTTGAAAGTTCGTTCAATTTTTGGTTAAAAAATAATTTTTAACTGTCAAATAAATTATTTCATTCTTGATGAAAATTTGATTTTTTTAGTTAAAAATTCATGTATTTCTTCGAAATTTTTTTTGGTAGAGAATTAAGATTTTTGCTTGACAATTCATTTTTCGTTGTTTGAAATCTGAAGTATTTCGTTGAAAATTCATGTATATTATTAAAAATTAATTTTTTTGCTTGAAAATTCAACTTTACGGTTGAAAATTCAACTAGTCGGTGTGAAATTTGATTAATTTGTTGAAAATTAATTTTTTAGTTAAAAATTTGTCTTTTTTTCAGGTGGAATTTTTTTCAGTTGAAAATTCATGTATTATGTAGAAAATTCGTCTTTTTAGCATCAAAATTTATCTTCTAACATGAAAATGAATTTCTGTGTTAAAAAATTTAACTATATTATTGTAAGTTTGTTTGACTTTTGTTTAAAAAATAATATTTCAAACTGTTTTTATTAGTTAAAAACTCATTCGTTTTTTCGAAATTTTTCTTTGTAGAAAATTAAGGTTCTTGCTAGAGAATTTATTAATATTACTAAAAATTTGTCTTTCTTAGTAAAAAATTAATATTTTTGGTTGAAAATTACACTATTTTGGTGTAAAATTTAATTAATTTGTTAAAAATTAATTTTTTTAGTTGAAAATTAATTTTTTAAACTGAAAATGTTCTATTTCGGACTGTCAATTTATCTTCTTTAGCTGGAAATTTGTCTTTTTTTTACAGGTGGAATTTTTTTTTCAGATGAAAATTCATGTATTATGTAGAAAATTTGTCTTTTTAGCATCAAAATTTATCTTCTCACAAGAAAATTAATTTCTGTGTTTGAAAATTTAGCTATATTCTTGTAAGTTCGTTTCACTTTTTGATAAAAAAAATAATTTTTTTAACTGTTTTTATTAGTTAAAAATTCATGCGTTTTTTCGAAATTTTTCTTTGTAGAAAATTAAGGTTGTTGCTAGAGAATTTATTAATATTACTAAAAATTTGTCTTTTTTAGTATAAAATTAAAATTAAAAATCTTTTTGGTTGAAAATAAAACTATTTTGGTGTTAAATTTAATTATTTTGTTGAAAATTAATCTTTGGTTGAAAATTGACCTGTTTTGTTGAAAAATCGTTGTTTTTTTAGATGAAAATGTAGTTTTAAATTAAAAATTTAACTTTTTCAGTTGAAAATTCATCTATTTTTTTGACAATTTTTTTTGGTAAAACATGTTTTTAAATTAAAAGTATTACTATTTCATTTTTGGTTAAAAATTTATCTTTTCTAGATAAAAAATAATCTTTTCCAGTTAAAAATTCATGTATCTTGTTGAAAATTCATCTTTTTCGGATCAAAATTAATCTTCTCAGTAGAAAATTCATTTCTTCGGTTAAAAATTTAACAATATTTTTCAAAGCTCGTTTAATTTTTGGTTAAAAAATAATTTTTTAAGTGAAAATTTAACTATGCCATTCTTGATGGATTTTTTTTTAGTTAAGAATCCATGTATTATTTCGAAATTTTTTTTTTGATAGAAAATTAAGATTCTTGATTGAAAATTCACCTTTTTGGTTGAAAATTGAACTATTTTGGTGTAAAAATTTAATTGATTTTTTGAAAATTATTTTTTTTTAGTTAGAAATTTATTTTTCTGGTTAAAATTTCATTTCTTTTGTTAAAAATTAGTTTTTCTTATTAAAAATTTACTTTTTTAATTAAAAATTTAACTATTCCATTTTTCATCCAAATTTTTTTACAGATCTTTATAGATCTAGGTTTTTCAATCTTTGAGATTAAAAATTATTCTGTTGCTTGAAAATGTAACTTTTTTTTAGAAAAATTATTTTTAATTGTTAAAAACTTATTTCTGTAACTTAAAATTAAACTATTCTATTTTTTGTTGGAAATAAGAAAAAAATTGAAGAAAGGAAGACAACACTATTCCTTAACAAATTATTTACAATGTATTGAATGAGTCGATTGTCAAAAATGTATGATACAAAAAAATGAAAGAATACATTGAATAAGCGCATTCACAAAATAATAATATTAATAATAATAATAATAATAATAATAATAATAATAATAATAATAATTCGAAAAATGTTCATTTGTCAGTGGCGGTTTGATAATGCGGTGGTAGATTTTTAAAAGGAGTACCATTCGTAAAATTGGAAAAATTCGTCGATTGTTGTTTGTAGGGTGAAAAAGGCACTTGCATCGAGGGGGGTGGAACACTAAAATCTGGAGGCATCACGACAGGATGCACTGGTTTAAAATTCGGGGGTGGTAATGATAAATTCATTGGTGGTGGCGGTACAGATAAATTTGGCGGTGGAATACCAGGAAGGTAGACAACATTCGACCCAGGAGTCGCTGGCGAGACCGTCTTTGGAGTTCGGACTGAAAAAAAATTAATAGAAAATTAGAAAATAAAAATTATTTTTTAAATGACAGCAAAAAACTAATCAAAAATAGAAAATAGGAGATAATTCAGACCTCAGACTCACTTTAGAAAAAGAAAATAGTGTAAGCTTTCAATTTTTTTTAAAATTTAGATAGTTTTTACAAATTTTGCAGGTATTAAAAATTAACTGCCATGTTTATTTGAAATATTATTGTTTAGTCTGAAAATTATCAAAATTCCTATTAATCTCTTTTTTCCACTTGAATGTGAACTGTATTAACTGAACCCAAAAAATCCAACTATTTTTGTTAAAAGTTAAAAAATCATACTTCTTGGTTGAAAATTCAACTCTTTTTTTGAAAATTCTTTTTGGTTTGAAAATTCATAAATTTGAATTTTTTTCTTTCTTAAATATAAATTTTTTTTCGAAAATTCAACTATTTTTTTGCACACTTATCTCTTTGGTTTAAAAATTAACTTTTCTGTTGAAAATTTGCAATATCGGGTTAAAACTTCAAATGTTTGAAAATCGACGTATTTAGTTCATTTTTTATTATTAAAAATTGATATTTTTTCGTTTAAAAACTCAATTATTTTGTTAAAAATGGTTAAAATCGAAAAAAATATAAACTAAGAATTAACTACATAAAATTTGAATTAAAATAACATCCTTTGTTCAAACTACTTAATTGAAAGTTTATGTCGTTTGCTCAAAATTCGTCTTTTTTTTTGTAAAAAAGCAATCTTCTTGGTTGAAAATTTAACTATTTGGTTATTAATTGATGTCTTTTGTTGAAAAATCGTTTTTGTTGATTAAATTCAACTATTTCCATTTTTAATAAACAATTTTTTAAATATAAACTATCACATTTTTTAATTATATTATATTACTATATTATTATATTATATTATTATATTATTATATTATTATATTATTATATTATAATTTTTTTAATCAAAATTTAAACATTTTGGTGAAAATTAACTTTTTTTGTTGAGAATTCATATTCTCATTTTTTCTGGTTGAAAATTATTCTTCTTGGTTAAAAATTCAACTATTTGGTTACAAATTTATTAATTTCGTTAAAAATTTGTGTTTTTTATAGATAGTAAATCTTCATGGTTCAAAATTCAATTATTTGGTTCAAAATGAACGTAAATTGTTGAAAATTTATGTGATTTGTTAAAAATTTATGTAATTTTTTTAAAATTCGTACTTTTTGTTGAAAATTCCTTTTTTTTATAGAAAATCAATATTCATGGTTGAAAATTCAACTATTTGGTATAATTTACGTAATTTGTTAATAATTTATGTAATTTGTTCAAAATTCGTGTTTTTTGTTAGGAATTCGTTTTTTTTATAGAAGATTAATCTTCATGGTTGAAAATTGAACTGTTTGAATAAAAAAATGTAATAATTTTGTTCAAAATTAGTCTTTTCTGATTGAAAATTATTCTTCTTGGTCAAAAATTCAACTGTTTAGTTAAAAATTTATGCGATTTATTGAAAATTCGTATTTTCATGTTGAAAATTAATCTTTTTGGTTAAAAATTCGTCTTTTCTGTTTGAAAATGACTCTTCTTCGTTAAAAATTCAAATACTTGTTTAAAAATTTATATAATTTATTGGAAATCGTGTTTTCTGGTTAAAAATTAATTTTTTTGGTTGAAAATTAAACTTCTTTGTTAAAAATTAACTCTTCTGTTGAACACTTATATTTTCAGATTAAAAATTCAACTATTTTAGTATAAAATTCAACTACATTGTTGAAAATTTTACTATTTGGTTTAAAATTAATTAATTTTGTTATAACTTCGTCTTTTCTGGTTTAAAATTATTCTTCTTGGTTGAAAATTCAACTACTTAGTTAAAAATTTATGTAATTTTTTATACAAAATTAATATTCATGGTTGAAAATTCAACTATTTGGTTAACAATTGACGTAATTTATTGAAAATTTGTATTTTCTGGTTAAAAATTAATTTTATTGGTTGAAAATTAAACTTCTTGGTTTGAACTTAACTTTTTTGATGAAAATTTGTATTTTCGGGTTAAAAATTCAACTATTTTGGTATAAAAAACAACTATATTGTTTAAAATTCAACAATTTGGTCAAAAATTCATTAATATTGTTAAAAATTCGTCTTTTCTGGTTGAAAATTTAACTATTTGGTTAAAATGATGTAATTGATTGAAAATTCGTATTTTCTGGTTGAAAATTAATCTTTTTGGTTGAAAATTCAACTATTGTCCTAAAAATATATGTATTTTATTAAGAATTCATCTTTTTTGAAGAAAATTATATTTTTTGCTGAAAATCCATTTTTTTGGTTGAAAATTCAACTCTTCGGTCGTAAATTTAACTCAACTTTTGGGATAAAAATAGAATTATTTGGTTGATAATGAATCTGTTTTGTTTGATGATTTGACTACTTGGTTAAAAATTTATGTAGTTTGTTAAAAATTTATTTAATTTGTTGAAAATACGTGTTGTTGATTGAAAATTAATCTTTATAATTGAAAATTTAACTATTTGGTTCAAAATTTAATAATTTTGTTAAAAATTCGTCTTTTTTTGTCGAAAATTATTCTTCTTGGTTGAAAATTCAACTATTTGCTCAAAAAATTATTAATACTGTTAAAAATTCGCGTTTTTTCTAGAAAATTAATCTTCAGAGTAGAAAATTCAACTGTTTGGTAAAATATATAATAATTATATTGAACATTTGTCTTTTCTAGTTGAAACTTATTATTCTTGGTTAAAAATTCTACTACTTGTTTAAAAATTTATTTAATTTGTTGAGAATTCGTGCTACTTATTAAAAGTTCGTGTTTTTTTATAGAAAATTAATATTTACGGTTGAAAATTCAACTTTTTTATTCAAGATTTAATAATTTTGCTACAAATGCGTCTTTTCTAGTTAAAAATTATTATTCTTGGTTGAAAATTCAACTACTTGTTTTAAAATTTATGAAATTTGTTAAAAATTCGTGTTTCTTATTGAAAATTCGTGTTTTTTTTATAAAAAATGAATCTTTACGGTTGAAAATTCAACTCTTTGGTTGAAAATTCAACTCAACTTTTGGGTTAAATAGAATAATTTGGTTGATAATGAATCTGTTTTGTTTGATGATTTAACTACTTGGTTAAAAATTTATGCAATTTGTTGAAAATTCGTGTTTTTCGTTAAAAATTCGTGTTGTTGATTGAAAATTAATCTTTATAATTGAAAATTTAACTATTTAGTTAAAAATTCAATAATTTTGTTAAAAATTCATCTTTTCTGGTAAAAAATTATTCTTTTTGGTTAAAAATTCAACTATTTGATCAAAAAATTATTGATACTATTAAAAATTCGCGTTTTTTATAAAAAATTAATCTTCAGAGTTGACAATTTAACTGTTTGGTAAAATATATAATAATTTTATTCAACATTCGAATTTTCAGTTGAAAATTATTATTCTTGGTTGAAAATTCAACTATTTGTTTACAAATTTATGTAATTTGTTGAAAATTCGTGCCAATTATTAAAAATTCGTGTTTTTTTTATAGAAAATTAATATTTACAGTTGAAAATTCAACTTTTTTATTCAAGATTTAATAATTTTGCTAAAAATTCGTCTTTTCTAGTTGAAAATTATTATTCTTGGTTGAAAATTCAACTATTTGTTTGAAAAATTATGTAATTTGTTGAAAATTCGTGTTTCTTATTAAAAATTCGTGTTTTTTATAGAAAATTAATCTTTACAGTTGAAAATTCAAGTTTTTTGTTCAAGGTTGAATAATTTTGCTAAAAATTCGTCTTTTCTGGTTAAAAATTATTCTTCTTGGTTGAAAATTCAACTATTTGTTTAAAAATTTAGGTAATTTGTTGAAAATTCGTCTTTTCTGGTTAAAAATTATTCTTCTTCGTTGAAGATTCAACTATTTTGATAAAAATTTATGTATATTGTTGAAAATTCGTATTTTTTATACAAAATTAATCTTGACGGTTGAAAATTCAAATATCTGATCAAAAATGTAATAGTTTTGTTAAAAATTCGTCTTTTCTGGTTGAAAATTATTCGACTTTGTTGAAAATTCAAATATCTGTTCAAAAAATTTATGCGATTTGTTGAAAATTTGTGTTTTTTATGGAAAATTCGTGTTTTGTATAGAAATTTTATCATCATGGTTGAAAATTCGTGTTTTTTTAGAAAATTAATCTTCGTGGTTGAAAATTCAACTATTTGGTTAAAAATTGAGAAATTTTGTTGAAAATTTCGTCTTTTCTGCTTAAAAACTATTTTTCTTGTTTGAAAATTCAACTATTTGTTTAAAAATTTATTCAATGTGTTGAAAATTAGTGTTTTTTGTTGAAAATTCGTATTTTTTATGGAAAATAAATCTTCACGGTCGGAAATTCAACTACTTGCTTAAAAATGTATTAATACTGTTAAAAATTCGTGTTTTTTATAGAAAATGAATCTTCATAGTTGAAAATTGAACTATTTGGTGAAAAATTTATTAATTTTGTGAAAATTCGTCTTTTCTGCTTAAAAACTATTCTTCTTGGTTGAAAATTCAACTATTTGGTTACAAATTTATGTAATTTGTTCAAAATTGGTGTTTTTTATAGAAAATTAATCTTTATGGTTAAAAATTCAACTATTTAATTGAAAATTTATTAATACTGTTAATAATTCGTGTTTTATATAGAAAATAAATCTTCGTAGTTGAAAATTGAACCATTTGGTGAAAAATTTATCCATTTTGTTGAAAATTCGTCTTTTCTGTTTAAAAATTATTCTTTGTGGTTGAAAATTCAATTTTTGCTCACAAATTTATGTAATTTGTTAAAAATTTGTGTTTTTTATAGAAAATTAATCTTCACGGTTGAAAATTCAGTCACTTAGTTAAAAATTTATTAATTTTGTTGAAAATTCGTTCTTTCTGGTTGAAAATTATTCGTCTTCGTTGAAAATTCAACTATTTTGTTAAAAATTTATGTAAATTGTTGAAAATTCGTGTTTTTTATACAAAATTAATCTTTATGGTTGAAAATTTAACTATTTGTTGAAAATTTACGTAATTTGTTACAAATTTATGTAAATTATTGAAAATTCAACTATTTGGTTAAACATTTCTTAATTTTGTTCAAAAATTCGTCTTTTCT
>JAUELO010236999.1:0-15784 GCA_032357855.1 Amphibolips quercusostensackenii | reverse complement strand
TATCTGGACCTTTACTGTGTTAATAATACTAATCGTAAATTAAATAATTCTGCGTTACGCGTAATCATTGAATACATTCATTAAGAATCTCATTTCAGGAAGAATTTAAGTGGTTGAGAACTTTTAACAAATAAATAGTTATTCAAAAGTTTGGTAAATGATGAAAATGAAAATTTAAATTAGCGCGCGCATGCGCGCGCATATTAGTCTAGTACTGATAAAAAAATATGACTGTGCAGCGTCTGGGCAGTAACAGGAGTGGGCATGAACAATTCGTGTTCAGAACGTACGCACTGATGTTTTTTTCTCAGTGTGCCTACATTATTTTATAAATAATTTTAATTCCTGAAATTAGAATATTCTTATTGTCTCTTACTTTATTTATCATTTTTCCGTGCATCATAAAAATGGATTTTACACCTAGGAGCATGACAACTTGATAATAAAAACTTAGTATTCTATCCCACGCAACTAACATATTTTTATATTTTTACATCAATACTGTGTGGAACCTTTTAAAAACACATGTTTCTTAAATCTTATCAGAATCTTATCAATCTTGCAATATTGTACTAAAGTTTGACGGAATCCTTGAGAATATTTTGAACGACAACACAATCCGTGATACGAACCATCGTTCATTTAAATAGAATAATTTTTATATCTAATATTTTATTATATGTATTATATATATATTATATATAATATATATATATATATATATTATATTGCATATTATTATATGCATAATTTAAAATTATTGATACCCAACTAGCACTTATCGGATCTACATTTTTTTTTAAAACTCGACTTTTTTGAACATAAAAAACAATTTTTTGTTTTAAAGCAAACATTCTAAAACGCGAATTTTGGAAATGTAAAAGTTGTCCTGGGTTGTGCTAGTCAAAACTAAATGCTACATTTCTTGTATCGGTCTCTAATGCATTGACACGAATTTAAATTTTATTTTTTGATCAAAGAAGCCTCACATGTTACAGCAATATTGTGCCGCCCCCCCCCTCCTATTAAATAATTTGTGATCGTTACGTATTATGTGGACTACGCCGTAATCTTAAATAATGATCTTTTTTAAAAGTAAGAATTAAAATGTTTTAATAAAAATGTATGCTTTTTAGATTTGAAATTCTAAACTATTTTGTTAAAATTTTATTCAAAAATGGTTTTGTTGTAAATATAATGGTCTTGTTAAAAATTATTATGTTTTTGGTAACATTTCTTTAATGGATTTTTTAAAATGAAGAAATCGATTTTTTAAACAATTTTAAGATTCAAAAAATGTGTTACTTAAAAATTAAACTATCATTGTTGACAAATCTATTCTCGTACGGTGTGGCCTGGGTAATGGTAAATTATTCTCCTACTCATCATGTGTTTCTCAGATTCTTTACACAAATATTAGTATATAAAGAGCGGGTTTGTTAAAAAATAATCTTCTGTCGAATATTGCAAGTTAAATAAAATTATAAATTTAGGAAAATATGCTAAAATTCCGAATTTTAATTTTTTTTATTTTTTGCATTTTTCACCAGATCGAAATTCTTAACGCTGCATCTGCAAAACAAGAATTCAGCAATGTGTGTCTCACTGCTGAATGTAAAAATGCTGGTATGTATTATTATCTTTTATTCAACTTTTTGTTCATAAAATATTTAATGATACCATTTTTTGCTTATCAAATATTTAAATACACAATGTTTTTAATTTATCCTCTTTGCTTGGAAAATTTAAATTTTTTGTCAAAAATTCGTCTTTTTGGTTGAAAAATTACATATTTTGGTGAAAAAAATTTAATGATTTGATTCAAAATTAACTCTCTGGTAAAAATTGCACTTTTTTGTAGTTCATTAGTTCTCTTACCTTTAACAGTCGAGAATTTTGTAGAAAATCCACGTATTTTTTTTAATATTCGTCGTTTTTGGTAGAAAATAATTCTACTTGTTTGAAAAATTATTTTGTTGTTTGAAATTTAAATATTCAGTTACACGTTAGACTTTTTTGTTAAAAATTAATTCTTTTTTAAATTTATTATTTTAATTGAATATTCATTAACTTCATTATAATTTTCTGCTGTCTATTTTTTCAATGTCTAAACATACTTGTGTATACAAAAAATAAAAAAATGAAATATATATATAAACAAATTCTTATCAAATAGATTTTCACCAAAAAAGATGAATAATTAACAAAAAAGTGAATTTTTCACAAATTATTAGCTTATATTTTATTATAGAATATTTTGATTTATTAATGAAAAAACAGTTAAATTCAACAAAAAAGATCAGTTTTAGAATAAAATGATGAATTTTCATTAAAAAGAAAATCAATTTTTTACAGAGTAGTTCAACATTTAACCAAGTAATTCTAAAATCTTTAACTGAAAAATATAAATCTTTGACCAAATATTTTAATCTTCAACTAAAAAAGATCTGTTTTTCTCTAAAAATGGAATAATCAGTTTTTTGGTAAAACAATAATTAAAAAAAAAATTATTTCAAACAATGAAGTAAAATTTTCTGCAAAGCAGTTTAATCATGAACGAATTTTGCGATTAAATAATTTATTCTTAAACTGAAATAATTTTCAACTATAAATAATATAGATAAATTTTTAGCTTAAAAATATGAATTTTTAAACAGAAAAATTAATTTTTAACATAAGGGTTTAACTTTTAACAAAATAGTTGAATTTTCAACCAAACCAAGCTGATAAATTTACATTGAGAAAATTAACTTTTTACAAAGTAGTAAAACTTTCAGCCAATGATATAGATTTTCAAATAAATAGGTAAATTTTTAACTAAAAAATGTAAATCTTTGATCAAATATTGTACTTTTGAATTAAAAAAGATAAATTTTCAAGCAAAAATAAAATAATAAATTTTAATTAAAAAAATGCATGTTTCACTGAAAAAATTTTTTTTTAACAGTTTAATCTTCCACTGGGAAAAATCTATTATCATATATAATATAATTAAATTTAAGTTTAAAAATAAATGTTTGAACAGAAAAAAAGGATTTTCAGACAGACACTTAAATTTTTCACAAGAGAGATAAACTTTTTACTGAAATTACGAATCTTTAACATAAAAAATAATTTTTCAACAAAAAAGTTTAACTTTCAACAGAGTAGTTAATTTTTTAACAAAAAAGATGATTTTTCACCAAAAAATTTTTTATAAAAAACACATTTTCAACCAAATATATGAAATATTAAATAAATATATAAATTTTTAACTCAAAAAGATAATTTTTTTACCCAAAATGAAATAGTTTAAATTTAAGTTAAAAAAGTTAATTTTTAACACCAAAAATAAAACAAATTTTAATTAAATCAAATAAATCTTTCAATTAAATCAATTGAATTTTTCTTTCTCACAATTATATTTTTAAATATAGAGATAAATTTTTAACTAAAATTATGAATCTTCAACTGGAAAAATCAGTTGTTTTACAAAAAAATTAAATTTTCTGCAGAATACTTGAATTTTTAAATGAAAAAGATAAATTTTTATTTGAGAATTAATTTTCAACCAGAATGGGAATAGTTGAATATTCTTTTGAATTGATTAATTTAAACACCGAGTTTTTATCAAAATAGTTTAATTTCCAACCAGAGAAATTAATCATTGACCAAAAAAATTAATTTTTTATATGCAAAAATATTTCAATTTTAAATAAAAACAAGTCGAGTTCAACAAAGGAAATAAGTTTATAACTAAATTAATAATTTTTAATTCTTTAAAATTAATTTCTAACCGTGTAGTTTAACTTCAACCTAATTATTTGAATCTTTATTTTAAAAAAATTATTTTTCAACCACAAACGGAATATTTAAGCTTTTTTTAAAATTAAATAATTTTCAAACAAATAGATAAATCTTCAAACAAAAAGATTAATATTTTGCACTTCTAACCAAGTAGTTAAATTTCTGACTAAAAAATAATCATTTTTAAGCATTCATGGAATAGTTGAAATTGCTTTTGAATAATTTTTTTGCAACAAAAAAAGGAATTTTTGACAAAATAGTTTAATTTGCAAAGAAATAAATAAAAAAATCAAACTATTTAATTCAAAATTTTTTTTTGTTTATTAAAACTTAAAATGATTTACATAAAGTTCAAATACTCGATTTATGGCTGAAAATTAATAACATCATAACATCATAATTAATCAAAACTAATAATTTTCAGTTACAAATACAACCGAAGGGTTTAAAGTTGAACTACTTTGTTATAATTTAATTTGAAAAAAAAATAAAAATTGATCATTTCTGCTAAATATTTGTTTTTTGTGTGGAAAATTAATCTTCTATTTCAGAAATTCTTCTCTTCAGCTCATAAATTTTTAAATTTTGTTAAATTCTCCTTTCTTTTTTGAATAAATTAAAAAGAAACTTTTCTAGTTGAGAATTTCACTATATTGTTCTAAATTTTTTTTCTATAAAATCCACGAATTTTTTCAAAAATTCACCTGAAATCTATGTGAAATAAGTGAAGTATTTGTAAAATATTTTTAATATGTCCGGAATCTTTGCAAAATATTTTTAATCTTTGTGAAATCTTTGAAATCTATGGGAAATTATTGTGATTTTTCTGAAATATTTAAAAACATAAAAAATATTATTGAAATTACTAAAATCTTTGGAAAATCATTAAAATCTTTGTACAATATTAAAAATACATCTAAAATCTTTGCAAAACATTTAAAAACTTTGTAAAATTTTTGGAAAATCATTCAAATATGTGTAAAAACTTTGTCAAATTGTTGGACATCTTTTCAAAATATTTGAAATAATTTTGAAATTTTTGATAATATTTGTGAAATTATTGAAATCCTTCTGAAATCCTTGGAGAATCATTGAAACCTTTTTGCACTTTTTGCAATCTTTTTCAAAAATTTTAAATCCTTAGAAAATCATTGAAACCGGTTTGAAATCCTTCTGATGTTCTTGGCAATTTTTTCAAATTTTTGAAATATTTGGTAATGCTTATGAAATTATTGAAATCATTAAAGTTTTGATGAAATATTTGCAACCTTCAGGAAATCATTAAAATATTTGTGAAATGTTTCCGGAATATTTGATATCATTTATATAATTATTGAAATCTTTGGGAAATTATTAAGATTATTGAAACTGAGCAAAATTGAAAAAAATTGAAATTATTGAAATTACTGAAATCCTTAGGAAATCATTGAAATCCTTGTAAATTTTTTGAAATCTAATAAAAGTCTTTGTGAAATAATTAGAATCTTTGAAATCCTTAGCAAATTTTTGAAATCGTTTCATAATCTATTTGAAATCTTTGCAAAACATTTAAAAACTTAGTGAAATCTTTGGAAAATCATTGAAATAATTGTAAAATCTTTTGAAATTTTTTAAAAATATTTGAAAGATTTTTTAAATATATGCTGCTATTCGTGAAATTATTGAAAGTTTTTGAAATCCTTGGGGATAGCTTTAAAATTCTTATGCACTCTTTGCATTATATTTAAAATTTTCCGAAATCCTCAAGAAATTATTGAAATCGGTTTGAAATCCTTCTAATGTTTTTGAAAATCTTTTCTAAATTTTATAAATATTTGGCAATGTTTGTGAAACTATAAAAATCATTGAAGTCTTGATAAAATATTTGCAACTTTAAGGAAACACTAAAATATTTGTGAAATCTTTTCGAAATATTTGATATTATTTATAAAATAATTTAAATCTTTGGGAAATTATTGAAATTGTTAAAATTTAAGAAAATTGAAATTATTGAAATTATTAAAATTTAAGAAAATTAAAGTTATCGAAATTATTAAAATTCTTAGGAAATCATTAAATTCCTTGTAAACTCTTTGAAATTTGAAAAAAAAATATGTTGTGAAATAATTGAAATCTTTGAAATCCTTAGAAAATTCTTAAAATCGTTTTTAAATCTATCTGAAATCTTTGCGAAACATTTAAAAACTTTGTGAGATCTTTGGAAAATCAATTAAATATTTGTGCAATCTTTTAAGATATTTTTAAAATATTAAAAATTTTTTTAAAATATCTGTTGATATTCGAGAAATTATTAAAATCTTGTTGAAATCCTTGGGATATGTTTAAAATCTTTATGCACTCTTTAAAATATATTTGAAATTTTTGAATTCCTTAAAAAATTATTTAAATCGGGTTGAAATCCTTCTGATGTCTCGATGTTTTCAAAATTTTTTAAATATTTGGTAATGTTTGTAAAATTACAGGAATTACTAAAGTCTTTATAAAACATTAAAAATCTTTAGGAAATCGTTGACATTTCTGTGAAATCATTTTTAAATCTTTGAAAAAAATATTTGAAATGTTTTTTAAATATTTGATAATATTTGTAAAATTATTGAAATCCTTGCAAAATTCCGGGGAAATAATCGAAATCTTTGTGAACTTTTTGAAATCTATTTAAAATTTTTGTAAAACAGTTAAAATTTTTTTCAGATTATCTGATAATATTTGTGAAATTATTTAAATCTGTATGGAATCTCTGGGAAAGCATTTAAATATTTGTGCCCTCTTTGAAATCTATCTGAAATTTGTATGAAATATTTGTAATCTATCGCAATATCACACAGAATTAGTGATTTCCTGAAATCATTAAAATTTTCGTGAAATTTTTTAGATATCTCTGGAAATATTTTCTAAATATTTGGTGATATTTGTAAAATTATTGAAATCTTTAAATTTTTTTTTCAAATTTTTTAAATTCACCCGAAATCTTTGTGAAACCTTTAAAGTCTTTACGAATTCTCCAAGAAATCATTGAAATCTATCTGGATTCTTTGCTAAATATTTAATTCTTTGAAAAACCATCAAAATATTTGTATCATATTTCTAAAATCCTTAAATTTCTTGCAAAATATTGAAAACATTTTTGAAATATCTGATAATTTTGTAAAACTATCGAAATCCTTGTTACATCTTTGCGAAATAATTGAAATCTTTGCTCCAATTCTGAAATCTATTTGAAATTGTTAAAAAATAATTGAAATCTTTGTGAAATAATTAAAATCTTTGTGAAATTATTAAAATCTTTGTGAAATATTTTACATATATCTGAAATCTATGTTATATTTATAAAATTTTTCAAAACATGTAAAATCGTTCAAATCTTTGTGAAATCTTTCAAAATCCTTACGAAATATTAAAAGTATATTTTTAAAACATAAAGTGATATTTGAGAAATTTGTAAAATCTTTAAAAAATAATTAAAGTCTTCAAGATGTCTTATAAATCTATTCCAAATATTTTAAGTCTTTGCGAAATCTTTAAGAAATTATCAAACTCTTTGTGCAATATATGAAATGTACCTAAAATCTTCATGAAATTTTTTTCAATATTTGTAAAATCTTCCTGTAATATTTAAAAATCTTCGCAAAATATCAAAAATATTTTTGAAATATTTATCAATTTTTGTGAAACTTGTTAAATCTTTAGAAAATCATAGAAATCTTTGTGAAATTTTTAGCAATATGAATTTGCTACCTGTGTTTATTTTTTATTATTATTTATTATTTATTGTTTGTTTATATTTATTATTAATGTACAATTTTTGCACTGTATAAACTTATTATACTATGGACACATTGTGCCATTTAATATTTTAATTCTATGCCCTGATCCACCTAGAAATAAAAGGATCCGCCGCTTCTGGTGGCGGTGGATGCTGTGAAGGTAGACGCGTTGGAGGTGGAGGATGATCAAAGATTCATCTCTCGTTAAAAATTAAATTTTTTTTCTAAGTTTGTTATTTTCGTTATAAATTTTGAAATCCAACGCAAATTTTAATTATTTAATTTTTGTTTAAGAATTAATATTTTTCAATTAAAAGTTTCTTTTTCCTGTCCTTGAAAATTTTTGTAGGTTTCCAATGCTACTATTTGATTGAAAGTGAATCTTTTTTGGTTGAAAATTTGTACCTTGTGTTTAACATCTGTCTATGTTAAATAAATTTAACTGTTTTTCATTTAAAATCAAAATATCTTTTGTTTAAACTATAAGGTATTACATTTTTCATTTAAAATTTATCTCCTTTGGTTGAAAAGTCTACTACTTGGTTGAAAGAGGGATATGGTGGTAATGGATGTGATGAACTATTTACTAGTGCATATGATGGTGGTCGATTGCATGAACATGCATGTACTTGGGTGATGGATGCGCTGGAGGTGGAGGATGTTCAAAGATTTACCTCTTTGGTTTAGAATTGAATTATTTTGTTGAAAAAGTTTTTTTTTTGTAATAAATTTAGAAATCCAATACGAATTTCAATTACTTTACTCATGATTGAAAATTAATATTTTTTAGTTAAAAGTTTTTTCTTGATCGACTTGAAAATCCTTGTAGGTTTAAAATGCTACTATTTCATTGAAAGCAAATCTATTTTAGTTGAGAATTTGCACTTTTTGTTTAAAATTAGTCCTTTTTATATAAATTTTACTGTTTTTTATTCAAAATAGACATATTTTTTGTTAAAACTATAAATCATTACATTTTTTCAAATTAATCTTTTTTGGTTGAAAAGTCTACTACTTGTTTAAAAAGCAGACGAGAGTGGTGGATGTGGTAATAATTGAATTATTTTTTAAATGTTTTTTATTTTTTGTGATAAATTTAAAAATTCAAGGCGAATTTTAATAACTTTACTTATGGTTAAAAATTAATATTTTTTAATTAAAAGTTATTTCTTCCTTGACTTTAAATCTTTGTAGGTTCAAAATGCTACTATTGTATTGATAGCAAATCTGTTTTGGTTTGAAATTAAAACCTTTTGCACAAAATTTGTACCTTATGGATGAATTTTACTGTTTTTCATTTGGAATGAAAATATTTTTTGTTCAAACTATTGGCTATTACATTTTTTTTTTTAAATGTATGTACTGGGGGTGATGGATGCGCTGGAGGTGAAGGATGTTCAAAGATTTATCTTTTTGATAAAAAATCAAGTTTTTTTTTTAATTTGTTTTTTTCGGAATGAATGTGAAAATTTACGCGAATTTTAATTACTTAATTCATGTTTGAAAATTTATATTTTTTAGTTTAAAATTTTTCTTTTCCTGTACTTGAAAA
Organism: Amphibolips quercusostensackenii; assembly: GCA_032357855.1. Taxonomy (NCBI): domain Eukaryota; kingdom Metazoa; phylum Arthropoda; class Insecta; order Hymenoptera; family Cynipidae; genus Amphibolips; species Amphibolips quercusostensackenii. Next base: position 6,682 of record JAUELO010236999.1, on the reverse strand, counting down.
TCCTTGTAGGTTCAAAATGCTACTATTTCATTGAGAGTAAATCTGTTTCGGTAGAGTATTAAAATCTTTTGTTTAAAATTTGTTCTTTTTTAGTGAATCTCACTGTTTTTCATTTGAAATGGAAATTTTTTTTTTGCATTACATTTTTCCTTTAAAATTAATCTTCTTTGGTGGTGGATGCGTTGGAGGTGGAGGATGGCCAAAGATTCATCTCTTTGGTTAAAAATTAAATTATTTTTTTTTGGTTTGTTATTTTTGCGATAAATCTAGAAATTCAACGCGAATTATGATTTCTTTATTTATGGTTGATAATTATGTTTTTTTAGTTAAAAATTTCTTCTTCCTCGACTTGGAAATCCTTGTAAGTTCAAAGTGTTACTATTTCATTCAACGTGAATCTGTTTTGGTTCGGGATTCAAGCTTTTTGTTTAAAATCCATCTTTTTTGGTTGATAAGTCTACAACTTGGTGGAGAGCAAATGAGAGTGGTAGATGTGGTGAAAAATGTACTCGTGGAGGTGTTAGCGGTCGTTGTTATGAAAGTGGACGTGGTGAGGGTGATGGATGTTCTGGTGCATAAAGTGGTAGTGGATGCGCTGGAGGTGGAGGATGGTCAAAGATTCACCTCTTTTGTAAAAATTGAATTATTTTGTCAATAAAATTTAATTCGTTCTGTAAAAAATGTAGAAATTCACCCCAAATATAATCACTTTATTTATGCTTGAGAATTAATATTTTTTAGGTAAAAGTTTCTTCTTTGTCGCCTTGAAAATCCTTGTAGGTTAAAAATGCTACTATTTCATTTGAAGTAAATCTGTTTCGGTAGGGTATTCAAACCTTTTGATTTAAATTCGGCCTTGTTAGATAAATTCTACTGTTTTTTATTTGAAATCGAATTATTTTTTGTTTAAACTATTGAGTATCACATTTTTTTTGAGAATTTATCTTTTTTGGTTAAACAGTATACTACTTGGTTAAAAGATGAATATGGTGGTAATGGATGTGGTAAAATATTTACTGGTAAAGGTGTTAGTGGTCGATTTATCAACAGGGAAGTAGTGGATGTGGCGGATGTTGATGTACATGTAGTGGTGGTGGATGCGCTGGAGGTGGAGGATGGTCAAAGATTCATCTCTTCGGTTCAAAGTTGTACAACTTTTTCAAAAATTAATTCTCTTAAAGAAAATTTATAACTTTAGTTCAAAATGTATCTCTATGTAAAACAAATTCCTAAACGTTACTACAAAACAAAAATTTTATTTACAGCTTCCACAATCCAACATAGTATCGACCCCAAAGTCGCGCCTTGTGATGACTTTTACAAGTTTGCCTGTGGTAATTTTTTGAAAACCGCAGAAATTTTAGAAGGCGATACGTTTGTCGACAGATATAATTCCCTCGGTCAGAAAATCCAGGAGCAAATAAAAAAAAATCTCGAAGAGCCAATACAACCCAATGAACCAAAATTCATTACACTATCAAAAAACTTTTACAAAGCTTGCATGGACGAGGGTGAGCCTACTTCCAAATTCAAAACTTATTAACTCTAAACATTGCTTTTCAGAAAACTAATTCACCTTTTTTTCTGTAGCTGCTATTGAGAAAAATACTATTCCTACAGTATTAGGGCAATTCAAAAAAATAGGTGGCTGGCCCCTACTGGAAGGAGACTCCTGGAAAGAGAAAAACTTTAATTGGACACAGGCAACCTACGATTTTCGAAATTTTGGATATAGTACATTTCACTTCTTTAATTTTGATTGTGTTGGTGATTACAAAAATAGTTCCAGAGATATTTTAAAAGTAAGTTATTACAATCAGAAAAAAAATTACAAATTAGGAATCAGAATCAGTAGTTTTATTCATAAAATTACTTTCTCAGATCGGCGAACCGTTTATTCCTCTTGAAAGGGAATTTTTAGTGAAAGGATTTAATGATAAGGTCGTGAAAGCCTACTATAATTATATGGTCGACACGGCTGTTCTTTTTGGTGCAGATAGGTCTAGAGCTGAAAAAGAATTGAAGGATGTTCTCGACTTCCTTATCAAGCTCGGCACTGTGAGTATCAAATTAATTATGATATCATAATTTTATATCATAATTTGATACTGAAATTGGATCAAAATCTGTCAGTTATCAGTTGTTATGCTACATCCGCACAGAGAGACTTTTGGTATTGATATTTTTTTTATCGCAAATCCATAATTGAAATAAAATATACGAATTTAGAGATAATCGAGGTACGGCTTGAAAAATTTGAATAGTAATTATAAAAATGCAGACTAATATCTTTCATTGGAATAAATCGTAAGAATATCGGAATCTGACATACAAAAAATAAAAGTATTTCTAAGTTGTATTAAATTTTGAAATGGATTTAAATAACGAAAATTGGTATAATGCTTTGGAAGAAGCGAAACAAACACTTTGTAATCTTTTTAAACCACTATACAAAAACTGCAGGTCACGTGATCTTGCGTTTCACGTTAACGCATGGCATAAGTATATTTTGTGGATACTAGGGTATCATACGCGCGCTCACGCGCGTGAACTTTTCTCATTTATTGAAAAAATTAAAACTTTTTATTTTTTTAAAAATTAGGATCTAAAGATTCCTTATGAAGTCATCTTTTATTTTTTTTAAATTAGACTCTTCTGGTTCCGACAACATAAATGAAGGACAATTAAGAAATAAAATTATATTTTGTTGACTTATAATTTTCTTAATGGGAATTTAATTAAATAATTTGTTCTTAAAATTACAAAATGATATCGAAAACATGTATTCTTCATCAAGTCTCACTTTAACGATAAGAGGATGTAATAATAATGCCGAAATATCCTTTACAAATTACCAATCTATAATATTCAGTGTTTGTTAAAAAAACTTTTTGATGGAAATTATCATTTAAAGTTAACAATTTTTTTCATTTTAAAAATTCAATATAGCGTAACTCACAAAATTTTCAAATTAAAAAAAAATCATTTGTGCCCAACATATCTCTTATATAGCACTATTGTTTCATTAGGTCTCATTAAAATTTCACAACCACCTGCAGATTCAGATATGCTTGACGTATACTGGACTCTTTATTACAAATTTTCAAAAAAACTAAATCAGTTATATATAATTTAAAAAATTGAATTCAAATGCTTATTTGAAAACAGTACAAAAATTAGAAAAAAATCATATAATTGTAATAAAAATCATTTAATTATAAACTTTTATTATATGATTTATAGTATATATTTAATTACATAATCTTAAAATAAATAAACAATTTATGCTACTAATGAAAGAAATTAAAACCTAATCTTCATGTAATTAAATATTCTTGAAAATATTTATTTAATAATCAATTAATCAATTTACGATATTAAAAATATTAAACACTTATATTACTTGAAATATTCAATATTAATTTCTACTTCATATTTTTTTCAAACTTGCAATTTTATTTTTGTAAATTTTTATTATCAGTAACGTTTTATGATTATTTTTAAGATAACTCAAATGAACATTATATGTAGGTGCAATTTTTAAAATTGAATCCAGATACTTATTTTAGCTCTAATCCATAATTTTTTGTTAAACATTCAAATAAGTTTACCTTCACATTTTTTTTTAAATTTTTACTTTTATTTCTAAAAATGCGATTTCTTTTAACCTTTTATACTAAATTTAGAAAAAATGAAAATCTATTTACGTTTAATTTTTAAAAATAAATTCATATACTCAATTTACAATGTTAGACACATTTGAGAAATTACGTGATTTTAATAAAAGTATTTTAAATATATTTAAAGTTTTATAATACAAAATATATTTAATATTTATTCATATAACTTTAAACTATATAATCAATTTATAATACTTATTTGAAGAAGTTTAATTTTGATTTTCATTTAATTTCATATTTTGAAAAAAATTTAATCAGTTAATAATCAGTTGACTTTTTCGCAGAATAAGTAGCATTGAACTATAATTTTTGTTATGGCATTTCAATAACTTTTATTTAATTTTTCTGTTTAATTTAAACTTTTATTCATAAAAATTTGAAATCTTTTTATTAAATTATAGCTTTAAAAGCATTAGACAATTTTTTTTTAACCATTCAAATTATTTTACATTGTTTCATTTAAAAAAATTGTATTGTATTTCTATACATTCAATTTCCTAATAAACTTTAAAAATAATTAGGCTAAAATTTGAATTTACGTGCATACAATTATAAAAATTAAATTTAGATACTTATTAAAAAATATAAGAAATATTAAGAAAAATTATAAAATTCTAATCGAGGTGAACAAATAATTTATTATAGAAATAATACCCAATATTCAATTACATAACCTTAAAGTAATTAATCAATTTATGTTAATTAAAAGAAAAAAAGAAAAATTAAATCTTTATGTAACTTAATGTTTTAAACAAAATCAAATAGTCAATAATAAATACATTAGTTTACAACATTTAAGCCTTAAGCAATTATTTTTATTAAAACACTTAAATAATTTTCACTGTATGCAATATTTTTTTTCAAACTTGAAATTTAATTTCTGGAAATTTTGATTATTAATGAGCTTTTATATAATTTTTTAAAAATTAAAACAAATGTCCATATAATTTTAAAAATTAAATCTAAATTTTGATTTTACAGCATCACAAACATTCAGGAAAATTATGTAACTAAAATAGGGGTATTTGTAATCTGAATAAACTTTTATTACACAAATTATAGACAATATTCAATGAATAAACCTTAAAATGAATGATCAATTCATGTTTTATAATGAAGAAAAATTAAAATTAAATCTTTATTTACGTCAATACTGTGAAAAAAACAATTTAGTCAATAATCAATCAATCAATCCAGTTCACAACATAAAAAGCATTAAACGAATGTTTTTATTGAAACATGTGAATAATTTTCGCTCCTTATTTTTTTCAAACTGAAAGTTTAATTTTTTTAAACTTTTATTCTTAGTAACTCGGAATTTAATTTTTGAAAATTTAAATTATCCATGAGCTCCTATGCTAATTTTTAGAAATATTTACACACATTTACATATAATTTTAAAAATTAGATACAGATCTTCACTTTACAACATCACAAACATTCAAAAAAATTATATGATTACAACAAATATATTATAATAATTATGATAACAGATATAATTTCATAATTGCAACATTTTTAATAAGAAATAAACTTTTATCATACAAATAATAGACAATATCCAATTACATAATCTTAAACAAAAAAAATCTATTTAGGTTATTTAAAACATTAAAATTCAATCTTTACTTAATTTAATATTGCGAAAAAAATTAATCATTGAATAGTTAGTTAATTAGCTTAAGAGGTAAATTAGTTAAAAAGGAACTTTTATTTCTGAAAATTTGATCTAATAATAACCTTTTAAATTAATTTAAGAAAATTTAAGTTTTAAAAAAATCGGTCAATAATAAATCAATCAGTTCACAGCATAGAAAGCATCAAACAATTATTTTCTTTGAAGCATTCAAATAATATTTACATTATGTATATTTTTCAATGAAAATTGCATTTATATATATATATATATATATATTTTTTTTTTATTTAATTTATTAATAACATTTAAAACTAATTCGGAAATAAAATAAAATATTTGTGAATTTAATTTAAAAAATTTAATTTCTATACTAGTTTAACAACATCACAAACACTTCCAAAAATATATAATTGTTATAGAGGTATTTCAAAAAAAAAATTTGCTATAAAAATAATAGCCAATATTCTATTAAAATATCTTGGAGTAAATAAGCAATTTTTGTTACTTATTTAAAAAACTATTCAAATTCAATCTTTATGTAATATATTATTTTCAACAAATTTAATTTGCCAATAATAAATTAAACAGTTCATTCAATGACAATTCAATGACAATGACAAACATTCAATGACTTTTCACATCATGTATATGTGTGTGTATGTGTGTGTGCGCGTGTGAGTTTGTGTGTGTGTGTGTGATGTGTGTGTGTGTGTGTGTGTTATGTGTGTGCGTATGTATATGTATTTCATTTGAAATTGTATATATTCTACATATATAACTTATCAATAAACTTTTATGCTTATTCCAGAAAAGATTTGAACATATGTAGATATTATTTTAAAAATTGAATCAGATATTCATTACACAACATCGCAAACATCAAAAAAATGTAATAATTGTCATGAGAGTATTTTAATTAAAAAATGAACTTTTATCATATAAATTATAGCCAATATTTAATTACATATCCTAAGAGTAAATAATAAAAATATATGCTACTTGATTAAAAATAATTAAAATTTAACTTTTTGTTATTTTATTTGAAAAAAAATTTGATGAGCTAATAATTAATTAATCAGTTTACTGAATAGAAAGCTTTAAACATTAGTTTTCATCAAAACATTCAAATAATTTTTTATTTATATATTTTTTTAATTTTAACTTTTATTTTTTTTTAGATTTGATTTGTGAATTAATTTTTAATCTTATTCCAGAAATTTTAAATTTCAATAGAATTATCTGGTAATTAATTTTTCAGTTCACAACATAAAAAGCATCAAACGATTATTTTCATTCAAAGATTCAAGCAATGCTCACAATTTTTTTTCATTTAAAATTAAATTTCTATGCATTTATTTTAATA
>JAUELO010236339.1:0-12618 GCA_032357855.1 Amphibolips quercusostensackenii | reverse complement strand
GTAATCTTTAGAAAATCATTCTAATCGTTTTAAAATCTTGCTGATATTTTTAGAAATCTTTTAAAAATATTAAAAATATTTTTAAAATATTTGGTAATGTTTGTGAAATTATTGAAATCCTTAGTCTTAATCAAATATTAAAATCTCTAGAAAATCACTCAAATATTTAAAAATCTTTGAGAAATATTTTTTTAATGTTTGATAATAATTGTGAAATTATTGAAATCTTTATGGAATTCTTGAAAAATCATTAAAATCTTTTTGCACTCTTTGAAATCTATTAGAAATTTTTGAAATCCTTAGAAAATTATTAAAATCGATTTGAAATCTTTTTGATATTTTTAGAAACCTTTTCAAAAATTTTGAAATATTGGGTTGTTTGTAAAATGATTAAAATCATTGAAATCTTAATCAAATATTTAAAATCTCTATGAAATAAATAAAATCTTTGTAAAATTTTTGGAATTTTTTTTCAAGTATTTAATATATTTCTGAAATATTTAATAATATTTGTGAAATAATTAAAATTTTTGTAATCTTTAGAAAATCATTCTAATCGTTTTAAAATCTTGCTGATATTTTTAGAAATCTTTTAAAAATATTAAAAATCTTTTAAAAATATTAAAAATATTTTTAAAATATTTGGTAATGTTTGTGAAATTATTGAAATCCTTAGTCATAATCAAATATTTGAAATCTTTAGGAAATCATTAAAATATTTCTAAAATCTTGGAAAAATATTTTGTTAATACTTAACAATATTTGTAAAATTATCAAAATCTTTGTGAGATCCTTGGAAAATCATTAAAATCTTTGTGCACTCTTTGAAATCTATTTAAAATCTTTGAAATCCTTAGAAAATCATTGAAATCGAATTGAAATCTTTTTGATATTTTTAGAAATCTTCTCACAAATTTTGAAATATTTAGTGTTTTGTGAAATTATGGATATCATTGAGATCTTAATTGAATATTGAAGATCTTTATAAAATAATTAAAATCTTCATGAAATAACTGAAATCTTTGTGAAATATTTTGAAATCTTCTCAGAGTATTTGATATATCTTCAAAATAGTTGATAATATATGTGAAACAATTAAAATCTTTGGAATCTTTACAAAATCATTCCAATCGTTTTAAAATTTTTCTAATATTTTTTTAAATCTTTTGAAAATATTTGAAATATTTTTGAAATATTTGGTAATGTTTGTGAGATTATTAAAACCCTTGTCCTAATGAAATATTTAAAATCTTTTAGAAATCATTAAAATATTTCTAAAATCTTTGCAGAAAATTTTTACATGTTTGATAATATTTGTGAAATTATTGAAATCTTTATGAAATCCTTAAAAAAAATCATTAAAACCTTTGTGCACTCATAGAAATTTTTGTAATCTTCAGGAAATCATTGGGATCGTTTTAAAATTTTTCAGATACTTCTGCAAATCTTATAAAAATATTATAAAATTTTTTTTATATTTAGAAAAGTTTGTGAAATTATTGAAATCATTGATCTCAATGAAATATTTAAAATCTTTAGGAAATCATTAAAATATTTGTAAAATATTTGCGAAATATATTTTAAATATTTGATAATATTTGTAAAATATTTTTTAAATTTTTGATCATATTTGGAACATTACTAAAATCTTTGTAAAATCCTTTGAAAATCAATAAAATCTTTTTGCACTCATTAAAATCTTTGAAACCCTTAGAAAATCATTGAAATTGGTTTGAAGTTTTTCTGATATTGTTGGAATTTTTTTAAACAATTTTTAAATATTTGGCTATGTTTGTGAAACTATTAAAATTATTGAAATCTTAGTAAAATATTTTAAATTTTCATGAAATAATTGAAATTTTTGTGAAATCTTTTGCACTATTTTCAAAATATTTAATGTATTTTTTCAATATTCGATAATATTTGTAAAATAATTGAAATGTTTGTAATTTTGAGATAATTATTTTAATCCTTTTAAAATCTTTCTGATATTTCAGGAAATCTTTTTAAAATATTTGAAATATTTGGTAATGTTTGCGAAATTATTGAAACCCTTGCCCTCAATGAAATATTTAAAAACATTAAGAAATCATTAAAATATTTCTAAAATCTTCGCGAAATATTTTCTAAATATTTAATAATATTTTTGAAATTATTTATATTTTTGTAAAATTCTTGGGAAATCATTGAAATTGCTGAAATCATAAGAAAATCATTAAAATCGTTTTGAAATCTATTTGAAATCTTTACGAAATATTCGAAATATTATTGAAATTATTTAAATCTTTGGAAAATTATTGAAATCTTTGTGCAATATTTCAAATATATCTAAAGTCTTTGTGAACCATTTGAAATCTATGTGAAATCTTTGAAAAATCATTAAAATTTTTGTAAAATCGTTAAAAATTTTTTAAGAATATTTGTAATATTTTTGAAATATTTGATAATATTTGTAAAACCCTTAGAAAATCATTAAAATCCTTTTAAAATCTTTCTGACATTTTTAGAAATGTTTTGAAAATATCTAAAATATTTTTGACATATTTGTGAAATCTTTGCGAAATATTTAATATATTTTCTAAATATTTGATATTTGTGAAATTTTTGAAATATTTCTGAACACTGAAATCTGTTTGAAATTTTTGTCAAATGATTGACATAATTTTGAATTATCTAATAATATTTGTAAAATTATTTAAATCTTCGTGAAATCTTCTTGAATCTTTGAATTCTTTGAATCTTTCTTGAATCTTGAAATATTTGTGCACTCTTTGAATTCTTTAGGAAATGATTGAGATCCTTGTGAAATTCTTGGAAAATCATTACAATCTTTGTGCACTATTTGAAATCTATCTGAAAGCTTTGAAATCCTTAGAAATTCATTAAAATCGGTTTGAAATCTTTCTGATATTTTTGAAAATCTTTTCAAAAATTTTGAAATATTTAGTTGTTTGTGAAATTATTGATATCATTGAAATCTCAATTGAATATTTGAAATCTTCATGAAATAATTTAAATATTTATGAAATAATTGAAATCTTCGTGAAATATTTTTAAATCTTTTCAAAGTATTTAATACATTTTTTAAATATTTAATAATATTTGTGAAATAATGGAAATCTTTGTAATCTTCAGAAAATCATTTCAATCGTTCTAAAATCTTTCTGATATTTTTGTAAATCTTTTCACAAACTTTGAAATTTTCGGTTGTTTCTGAAATTATTGATATCATTAAAATCTTAATTATATATTTGAAATCTTCATCAAATAATTGAAATCTTTTGAAATCTTTTCAAAGTATTTAATATATAATTGAAATATTTAATGATATTTGTGAAAAAATGAAAATCTTTGTAATCTGTAGAGAATCATTCTAATCGTTTTAAAATATTTCTGATATTTTTGGAAATCTTTTAAAAATATTTGAAATACTTTTGAAATATTTGGTAATGTTTGTAAAATTATTGAAAACATTAAAGTCTTAATCAAATATTTGAAATCTTTAGAAAATCATTAAAATATTTCTAAAATCTTTGAGAAATATTTTTTAAATGTTTGATAATATTTGTGAAATCATAAAAATCTTTGTATATCTTTGGAAAATCATAGAAATTTTTTTGCACTTATTAAAATCTTTGTAATCTTTAGGAAATCATTGGAATCGTTGTAGAAATTTTTTGATATTTTTGGAAATGTTTTAGAAATATTTGAAATATTTTTTCAAATATTTTGTAATATTTCTGAAATTATTGAAATCATTGGTATTAATGAAATATTTAAAATCTTTAGGAAATCATTGAAATATTTGTGAAATCTTTGCGAAATATCTTCTAAATATTTGATGATATTTGTAAAATATTTTTTGAATATTTGATAATATTTGCAAAATTATTGAAATCTTCGTGAAATCTGATATTTTTATAAATCTTTTCAAAAATTAAAAATTTTTGGTTGTTTGTTAAATAATTGTAATCTTTGAAATCCTAATGTAATATTTAAAATCTTCATGAAATAATTTACATATTTCTGTAATCTTTTTAAATCTTTACAAAGTATTTAATGGATATTTTTGAAATATTTAATAATATTTGTGAAAAAATGGAAATTTTTGTAATTTTAAGGAAATCATTACAATTGTTTAAAATCTTTCTGATATTTTTGGAAATCTTTTTAAAATATTTGAAATATTTTTTGGAATATGTGATGATGTTTGTGAAAATATTGAAATCATTGGTCTTAATGATATATTTAAAATCTTTAGGAAATCATCAAAATATTTCTTAAATCTTTGAGAAATATTTTTTAAATATTTGATAATATTTGTAAAATTATCAAAATCTTTGTGAAATTCTTGAAAAATCATTAAAATCTTTGTGCACTTTTTGACATCTATTTTAAAGCTTTAAAATCCTTAGAAAATCATTGAAATCGATTTGAAATCTTTCTGATATATTTGGAAATTTTTAAAAAAAATTTTTAATATTTGGTTGTTTGTGAAATTATAGATATCATTGAAATCTAAATAAAATATTTGAAATCCTAATGAAATAATTGAAATCTTCATGAAGTAACTGAAATCTTTGTGAAATATTTTGAAATCTTCTCAAAGTATTTGATATATTTTAAAAATATTTAATAATATTTGTAAAATAATGGAAATCTTTGTAATCTTTAGAAAATCATTGGAATCGTTTTGAAAATTTTCTGATATTTTTGCAAATCTTTTAGAAATATTAAAATTTTTTTTTTATATTTGGTAAAGTTTGTGAAATTATTAAAATCATTGGTCTCAATGGAATATTTAAAATCTTTAGGAAATCATTGACATATTTTTAAAATCTTTGCGAAATATATTTTAAATATTTGATAATATTTGTAAAATATTTGTAAAATATTTGATAATATTTGTAAAATATTTTTTAAATATTTGTTAATATTTGAAAAATTATTAAAATCTTTGTGAAATCCTTAATAAATTATTAAAATATTTGTGCACTCATTGAAATATTTGTAATCCTTAGAAAATCATTATAATCGGTTCAAAATTTTTCTAATATTGTTGGAATTTTTTTTAACAATATTGAATTATTTGGTTATGTTTGTGAAATTATTGAAATCAATGAAATCTTAACAAAACATTTGGAATCTTTATAAAATAATTGAAATTTTTGTGAAATGTTCTGAAATATTTTTTTTATATTTGGTAAAGTTTGTGAAATTATTAAAATCATTGGTCTCAATAAAATATTTAAAATTTGTAGGAAATCATTCAAATATTTCTAAAATCTTTGCGAAATATTTTTTGAATATTTGATAATATTTGTGAAATTATTAAAATCCTTGTGAAAGCTTTAGAAAAATATTCAAATTTTTGTGCACTTATTGAAATCTTTGAAATCCTTACAAATTCATTAAAATCGGTTTGAAATTTTTCTGATATTGTTGAAATTTCTTTTAACAATTTTGAAATATTTGACTATGTTTGTGAAATTGTTGAAATTATTGAAATCTTAAAAAATATTTGAGATCTTCATGAAATAATTGAAATTTTTGTAAAATCTTTTAAAATCTTTTAAAATATTTAAAATATTTTTGAAATATTTGATAATATTTGTGAAATAATAAAAAATTCTCTTAAAAATCCTTAGAAAATCATTGAAATCGTTATAAAATCCTTCTGATATTTCTGGAATTCTTTTCAAAATATTTAAAATACTTTTGAAATATTTGGTAATGTTTGTGAAATTATTAAAATCATTGAAGTCTTAATGAAATCTTTAAAATCTTCAAAAAATCATTAAATTATCTCTAAAATCTTTGCGAAATATTTATTTAATATTTTAGAATATTTCTTAAATTATTGAAATCTTTATGAAATCCTGGGAAAATCAAAAACCTTCGTGCACTTATTTCAATCTTTGTAACCTTTAGAAAATCATTGTGATTGTTTTAAAATTTTTCTGATATTTTTGCAAATCTTTTGGGAATATTTAAAATATTTTTTTAAATATTTGGTAAAGTTTGTGAAATCATTTGAATCATTGGTCTCAATGAAATATTGAAAATCTTTAGGAAATCATTGAAATATTTGTGAAATCTTTTGCAATATTTACAAAATGTTTATTATATTTTTTTTTAATATTCGATAATATTTGTAAAATAATTGAAATCTTTGTAATTCCTAAAAAATCATTTTAATCGTTTTAAAATCTTTCTGATATTTCTGAAAATCTTTTCAAAATATTGGAAATATTTTGTTATGTTCGTGAAATTAATTAAATAATTGGTCTTAATGAAATTTTGGAAAATCTTTAGGAAATCATTAAAATATTTCTAAAATCTTTGCGAAATATTTTTTAAATATTTGATAATATTTTTTATGAAATTATTTAAATCTTTGTGGAATTCTTGGAAAATAATTGAAATTGCTGAAATCATAAGAAAATCATTGAAATCGTTCTGAAATATATTTGGAATCTTTGCGAAATATTTGAAATATCATTAAAATTATTGAAATCTTAGGCAAATTATTGAAATCTTTGTGCAATCTTTGAAATATATCTAAAGTCTTTGTGAATCATTTGAAATCTATGTGAAATCTTTGGAAAATCACTAAAATTTTTGTAAAATCTTTTGAAATCTTATAAGAATATTTTAAATATTTTTGAAATATTTGATAATATTTGTGAAATGATCAAATTCTTTGAAACCATTAGAAAATCATTGAAATCGTTTTAAAATCTTTCTGATATTTTTAGAAATGTTTTAAAAATATCTGGAAAATTTTTGAAATATTCGTGAAATCTTTGGGAAAACTTGAATATATTTTCTAAATATTTGATATTTGCGAAATTATTAAGATCTTTGTGAACTCTGAAATCTGTTTACAATTTTTGTTAAATAATTGACATAATTTTAAATTATCTAATAATATTTGTAAAATTATATGAATCTGTGTGAAATCTTCAGGGAATCATTGAAATATTTGTGCACTCTTCAAAGTCTTTAGGAAATGGTTGAAATCGTTGTAAAATTTTTCTGAAATCTTTGGAAATGTTTTATTAATATTTAGAAATATTTGTGAAATTATTGAAACCATCAAAGTCCTTCTACAAATTTTTTAATTTATCCGAAATCTTTGTGAAATCTATAAAATCATTGGGAAATCATTAAAGTATTTGTACAATCTTTTTAAAATCTTGTGAAATTTTTCCGAAATATTTAAAATTGTTAAATCTTTAAAAAATAATTGAAATCTTTGGCCACTCTCTGAAATCTATCCAAAATTTTTGTGAAATAATTAAGGTGTTTGTGAAATACTACTTTAAACCTACCCAAAATCTACAAAATATTTGTACAACTTTTTAAATCTTTGAAAGATCGTTCAAACCTTAGCGGAATATTAAAAAAATTTGAAATATTTGGTAATATTTGAGAAATTTAGGAAATTTTTAAAAAAATAATTTAAGTTTTTGAGAAGTCTTATAAATCTATCCCAAACATGTGCTGAATATTTTGAATGTTTGGGAAATTATTGAAATCGTTGTGCAAATCTTTGAAATCTATCGGAAATCTTTGTCAAATAATTAAAGTCTTTCTAAAATCTTTAAAAAAATCATTAAAGTTTTTGTGAAATCTTTTTAACATTTTGGAAATTTTTGCGAAACTTTCAAAATTTTTGCGAAACCTTTGGGAATTCATTGAAATCTGTGTAATATTTGAATTCTATCGAAAATCTCTGTGAAAAAATTAGTCTTTGTAAAATCTTATACATCTATCTGAATTTTGTGGAAAATTATTTTTAATTTTTGTGAAATCTTTCAAATATATTGAAAATCTTTGCAAAACCCTTCAAAATTTTTGCGAAATTTTGGAAAATTTTTCAACTCTTTGTGCAATATTTAAAATACACCTGAAATCTTGGCGAAATTTTTTAAATCTTTGCAAAATCATTGAAATGTTGTAAAACCTTTCTAAAATCGCTTAAACCTTTTATGTCGTGAACAGATAAATTAATTATTAACTGAATAATTTTTTTCACAATACTAAATTAGATATGAAATGAATGTTAATTTTTCAAATTAAGTACATAAATTCATTATTTACTTCAAGGTTATTCAACTGAATATTGTCCATAACTTGTAAAATAAAAGATTTTAATATAATTTATTATACATATATTTATTATAATTTTATTATAGAAAAATATTTTATTATTTATGTTATTTATGTTCCAATTATATAATTTTTGTAAATTTTTGTGATGTTGTGAAATAAGTATCAGAATTCTGCTTTGAAAATTATATTAACATATATTTTACTTTTTTTACAAAATTAGTTTAAAAGGTTATTATTAATTCAAATTTTCAGAAAAATATAAAGTAAAAATTATTTGATTGTTTTAATGATGTTAATTATTTACTGCCTTTTCTGTTGTGAAATTAATCATTAATATGTTCATGTATTTTAATTTTTTTTTAAATTATTTTTTAAGGTTATTAATAATTTAAATGTGTCGAAATGCAATTTCAAATGAAGAAAAAAATGTTATAGAAAAATGATTTAAATATTTTAATGAAAATAATTTTTTATGCTTTTTATACTGAACGTAAATCGGATATTTACCTCAACATTCTGTAATTCAATATTGGCTATTATTTGTATAATAAAATTGTATCTTTGATTTAAAAAACCTCCATTACAATTATATAATTTTTAAAATTTTTTTATTTTTTTATGTAATTGAATATTGGCTATAATTTGTATAATGAAAATGTATTCATATATAAAATACCCCTATTCCAGTTACATAATTTTTCAAATTTTACTGATTCGAAATAAGTGAATTCAATTTTCAAAATTATATGTACATATGTTTTTATTTTACCTGCAATTAGTTCAAAAGTTAATAATTCAAATATTCAGAAAACTATTAGGTAAAAATATTTGAATACTTCAATGGAGATAATTATTTAATGCTTTTTATGTTCTAAACTGATTACGTAATTATTAACTAAATCATTTTTTTTACAATATTGAATTACATAAAGATCAAGCTTCAATTGTTTTCTTTTGAGTAACATAAATTTATTATTTACTTTAAGGTTGTGTAATTGAATATTTCATTAAAATTATATAATTTTTTCAATTTTTGCGATGTTGTGAAATGATTATCTGAATTTAATTTTCAAAATTATATAGGCATATATTTCATTTTTTTTGGAATTTGTATAAAAGGTTAATTAATTACTCAAATTTTCATAAATGCAATTGAAATTTTTCAAATATATAAATTGAAAATTATTTAAACGTTTCGAAATAAGGTTAAACATTATTTTATAATTTATATTTATTATTATATTATTATTAATTTATTCTTTCAAATCTTAAATTTTCTGGAATTATTTAAAGATCTTATTAATAAATGAAATATTTATAAATAAAAGTTGAAATTAAAAAAAAAATTTAACTACAGATTATTTAAATGTTTCAATGAAAATAATAGTTTGATTCTTTTATCTTGTGAACTGATTACTTAAGTATTAACTGATTCTATAAAAACTTATATTTTCTGGAATTAGTGCAAAAGGTTATCAATAAATTAAATTTTCATAAATGAAAGACAAAAAAAAATTATCAAGTAAAAATTACTTGAATGTTTTGATGGGCTTTATAGTTTAATACTTCTTTCTTTGCAAAATGATTACATAATTATTAGCTGAATCATTTTTCACAATATTACATTTAATTTTTATTCTTTCTGAAATTAGTATAAAAGGTTACTAATAAATCATATTTTTAGAAATGAAAGTAAAAATTAAAAAAGGTAAAGTAAAAGTTATTTCAATGTTTGAATTTATAGATTAATGCTTAAATAAATATCTAAATTTAATTTTCAAAATTACATCTAAATATTATGTTTTAATTTTTTTTTAAATTAGTATAAAAGCTTATTGATAATTTTATTTTCAGAAATGAAACTTAAAAAAATATGTAAAGGAAAATTGATTTGAATGTTTCAATAAAAATAATTGTTTAATGCTTTTTATGTTGTATTTTATGTTGTATTTTCGGAGAAAATTTTAAAATTATTTATCAAAAATTTTATAGTTTAAAAATGTATAATCTTATCTCTAAAATGCCTTTAAATTTCAACAAAATTTAATCATCGGTTCAGAAAATGTCGATAATTAATAAAAAAAATGTTAACCGAAAACTTAATATCGCGTAACTCCCAAAATTTTGAAAATTTAAAAAATATCATTTCGGCCCAAAATAATAAAATATTACTCACATATAGCACTATAATTTCACCAAGTTTTATTAAAGTTTAGCGGCCACTTGCAGATTCTTATTTTCCTGACGTGTATTGGCCCTAATTAATAAATCAAATTTTCGTAAATTAAAGTTGAAAAAATATGTGTATAAAATAAAAATTATTTTGTTTAATGGTTTTTATATTGTAAACTGATAAATTAATTATTAACTGCATCTGTAAAAACTAAAATTTTCTGAAGTTAGTTTAAAAGATTATTAAAATTTCGGTAATGGAAGTTATAATAAAAAAAAAAAATATATATATATATATATATATATTAAGTAACTATTTTTTGAATGTTTAAATTAAAATTATAGTTTAATGTTTTTTATGTTGTGATCTGATTAATAAATTATTATTAGCTGGTTAATTTTTCTTACAATATTAAATTGCATAAAGATTCAATTTTAATATTTTTCATTTGAGTACATAAATTGATTATTTACTTTAAGATCATTTATTTAAATATTGGCTACAGTTTGGATAATAAAAGTTTATTTATATTTAAAGTATATTGATTCCAATTATGTTATTTTTGTCAATGTTTGTTTTTGCTGTTATGAAATGAGTCTCTGAATTCAGATTTCAAAATTATATGTAAATATTATTTAAGTTTTTTCTGAAATTAGTTAAGAATTTTAGTAATAATTTAAATTTTCATTAGAATATAAAGTAGAAATTATTTAAATGTTTCAATAAAAATAATTTTTTATTGATTTTAATGTTGTAAACTGATTTAGTAATCACTGATTTATTTTTTTCGCAATATTAAACTGCATAAAGATTGAATAATAATTTTTTTGGTTAAATAACATAAATTATTTATTTAAATTGAGATTATGTAATTTAATATTGGCTATAATCTGTATAATCAAAGTTTACGTATAATTTAGACATATTTTACTATTACAACTGTATAATTATTTTAAATTGTTGTGACTAATTCACGATTATTAAATTCCACTACATTCTTTCGTCTGTTGTTTTTCGCGCGTTATTAACAAAAGGTGTAAATTTGACGCATGCTTCCAAATTCTTCATTAAAATTCGAGAACAAGTGAATATTTTACTATCTTCTTTTTTTTTATTTTTTAAATTTATCAAAGTTTCAATTTTTTCAATTCACTTCCCTGAAGCATGGAAAAGTGGTACTGAGATAGATATGAAAAAAGAAAGGCATGTAACTGAATTTAATTTTCAATATTATATGTAGATTATATTTTAATTATTTAGCGATGTATTTTTATACTCTGTTTTTTTAAATTATTTAAAAGTTTAAGTGCAAGTAATTGCTTACTGATTTATATTTCTTTTACTAAGTATTGAATTGGAATATAATTTTTAAATTTAGAGGTAATGATGTTTCAATGATTTAGCGATGTTTTTTGATGCACACATTTACAATAATTAATTTTTTTGAATTAGTGTGAGTTTTTATTAAAAAATCATATTTTAGGGAAAGAAAGTTTAAATAAAAAAATATAACGTGAAAAGTATTTAAACATTTTAATGCAAATACGTGTTTAATGATTTTTATATTGTGAACTGAGCATCGGATCAGAATATAATTTTTAAAATTATGAGTAATAATGATTTAATGATTTGGCGATATAGTATATTCATCCTCTGATTAACAAAAATTTATTTAAAAGTACCTGCAAATGTCATTGTACAAAAATTAGTTTTCTCACAGTATTAAATTACATAGCCTGAAAGTGCAGAAACAATATATTTTAATTATTCATCAATATATTTTGCTGCATTGTTTATAAATTTGGTGATAATGTACTGTACGTATTTATGGTATCATAATTTATCTTTTAGACATTTTAATGTCTACAATTGCACTACCACGCCGCGCCGCCCTCCTTTATGATATATTGCGTGAACTTTCGTAGATCTCCATTTTATAAATGCAGGATAAATTTTCAACGACATATGATTGGTATTTAAATTTATAATTATATTAATTATTATTAATATTTGTTTTCGGATTTATTACTACGTTGGTTAACTCGTGCACTTGAAATATTGAAAAACTGATATCTGGTCCTTTACTGTGTCAATAATAGTAATCGTAAATTAAATAATTGTGCGTTACACGGATTTACTGAATACATTCTTTCAGAATCTTATTTCAGCAAGAATTTAAGTGGTTGAAAACTTTCAACAAATAAATATTTATTCAAAAATTGAGTGAATTATGAAAATGAATATTTAATAAGCGCGCGCATGCGCGCGCGTATAATACTGAATACTCTAGTCTTTATATGAAAAGAGGTAACCTGCATCTTGTGTCA
>JAUELO010235964.1:0-15793 GCA_032357855.1 Amphibolips quercusostensackenii | reverse complement strand
GTGCACCGGGAGAGTGCCTATGATAAACTAATAGCAGGCGCTTCCCTCTTCTTTCCGCCTGTTTTCGGTTCATCATATGTACTCTCCTGGTGGCCGGTTGCTCCTTTTCAGGCGCATAAATCCAGCATACGATTGATTAAAAAAAAACAAGACTATTTTTTAAAAAAGAGCGCTGAAAAAATTTGTATTTTGCCATTTAGATTATGCGGTTAAAATATTACATAAAACAATTCATCCATGTAGGACAAACTTTGACATTTGTAATACATGGGCCAAAAATAAAACTCTAGAAAGCACCGTAAGAGTTAGTAAACAAAGTGTCTCAAAAATTTAATGTATTCCAAAAGATTTAAAAGATTTCTAAATATTTTAAAAAGACAAAAAAGATTTTAAAAGAGCATAAAGATTTCAATGCATTCAGAATTATTTAAAGATTCCAATGTTTTCAAAAGATTTCACAAAAATTTCAAAAGATTTCACAAAGATTTTAGTGATTTCACAAAGATTTAAAAATATTTCGCGAGAATTTTTAGAATTAAAAAAAAAAGATTTCTATTATTTCGAAAGATTTTAAAGATTTCATTGCTTCCGAGAGATTTCGCACATATTTAAAAATATTTTTAAAATTTCACAAAGACTTTAACGATTTAGAAAGATTTTAATGATTTCAAAAAGATTTCAATATTTCACAGAGATTTCACAAAGATTTCAAAATATTTCGCGAGGATTTCAAAATATTTCACAAAGATTTCAGTGATTTCACAAAGACTTAAAAATATTTCAAAATATTTCGCTAGGATTTCAGAATTAAAAAAAAAAAATTTCAAAGATTTCAAAACACTTCACAAAGATGGCAAACATTTTAAAAGATTTGGAAGATTTCAATAATAACGAAATATTTTACAAGATTTCAATGATTTTATCAAGATTTCACAATGATTTAAAAATATTTCGCAAAGAATTTAGAAATTTTTTTAAAGATTGTTAAGATTTAAAAATTTTTGTCAAAGACGGCAAAGATTTGAAAAGATTAAAAAAATTTCAATGCTTTCAAAAAATTTCACAAAAATTTCAAAAGAATTAAATATTTTCAAAGAGTTCAAAAATATTACGAAGACTTCAAAGATTTCACAAAGATCTCAAAGAATAAAATAATTTCAAAGTGATTAAAAAAAGGTTATAAATATTTCAAAGATTTTAAAAGATTTTTGAAGATTCCAAAGTTTTCACAAAGTTATAAAAAATTTTACAAAAATTTCACAAAGACTTCAACGATTTTACAGAGATTTCAATGATTTTACAAAGATTTTAAAAAGATTTCAAAGTATTTCGCAAGGATTTCGAAATACTTCGCAAAGATGGAAAATATTTCAAAATATTTAAAAGATTCAAGTGACAACAAAATATTTCACAAAGATTTCAATGATTTCACAAATATTTTGAAATATTTCAAAATATTTCGCAAGGATTTTGGAAATTTTTCAAAAAGAAATCTTAAAGATTGCAAAATATTTTACAAAGATGGCAAAGATTTAAAAAGATTAAAGAAATTTCAATAGTTTCAAAAAATTTCAAAAGTTTTCATAAATATTTAATAAAATTTCATGAATATTTCAAAAATTTTAAAAGATTTATATATTTTACAGAGATTTTAAAACTATTACAAAGATTTTAAAGATTTCACAAAAATCTCAAAGATTTAAATAATTTCACAATGATTAAAAAAAGATTATAAATATTTTAAAGATTTCAAAAGATTTCAGAATATTTTAGAAGATTTTAGAAGATTCCAAAGTTTTTACAAATTTATCAAAGATTTTACAAAATTTTTACAAAGATTGCAAAGATTTTAATGATTTTACAAAGATTTCAGAAAGATTCCAAAAAGATTTCAAAGTATTTTGCAAGGATTTCAAAATACTTAGCAAAGATGGCAAATATTTCAAAAGATTTAAAAGATTTAAGTGACAACCAAATATTTTACAAAGATTTCAATGTTTTCACAAAGATATTAAAATATTTCATAATATTTCGCAAGGATTTTGGAAATTTTATTTTTAAAAAATCTTAAAGATTGCAAAATATTTCACAAAGATGGCAAAGATTTAAAAAGATTCAAAAAATTTAAATTATTTCTAAAAATTTCAAAAGTTTTCATAAATATTTAATGAATTTTCATAAATATTTCAAAAATTTTAAAAGATTTAAATATTTTACAGAGATTTCAAAACTATTACAAAGACTTCAAAGATTTCACAAAAATCTCAAAGATTTAAATAATTTCAAAGTGATTAAAAAAAGGTTATAAATATTTTAAAGATTTCAAAAGATTTCAGAAGATTTAAGAAGATAATAGAAGATTCTAAAGTTTTTACAAAGTTATCAAAGATTTTACATAAATTTCACGAAGACTTCAACGATTTTACAGAGGTTTCAATGATTTTACAAAGATTTCAAAAAGATTTCATAGTATTTCGCAAGGATTTCAAAATACTTCGCAAAGATGGCAAACATTTTAAAAGATTTAAAAGATTTAAGTGACAACAAAATATTTCACGAAGATTTTAATGATTTCACAAAGATTTTGAAATATTTCATAATATTTCGCAAGGATTTTGGAAATTTTTTAAAAAGAAATCTTAAAGATTGCAAAATATTTCACAGAGATGGCAAAGATTTAAAAAGATCTTAAAAATTTCAATTTTTTTTTTTATTTCAAAAGTTTTCATAAATATTTGATACATTTTAATTCATATTTCAAAAATTTCAAAAGATTTGAATATTTTACAGAGATTTTTAAAATATTACAAAGTCTTCAAGAATTTCGAATCTCAAAGATTTAAATAATTTTACAATGATTAAAAAAAGATTATAAATATTTTAAAGATTTTAAAAGATTTCAGAAGATTTTAAAAGATTTTAGAAGATTCCAAAGTTTTCACAAAGTTATAAAAAATTTTACAAAAATTTCCCAAAGACTTCAACGATTTTACAGAGATTTCAATGATTTTACAAAGATTTTAAAAAGATTTCAAAGTATTTCGCAAGGATTTCAAAATACTTCGCAAAGATGGCAAATATTTCAAAAGATTTAAAAGATTCAAGTAACAAGAAAATATTTCACAAAGATTTCAATGATTTCACAAAGATATTAAAATATTTCAAATTATTTCGCAAGGATTCTGGAAATTTTTTATAAAGAAATCTTGAAGATTGCAAAATATTTCACAAAGATGACAAAGATTTAAAAAGATTAAACAAATTTCAATAATTTCAAACATTTTCAAAAGTTCTTATAAATATTTAATAAATTTTCATGAATATTTCAAAATTTTTAAAAGATTTAAATATTTTACAGAGATTTTAAAACTATTACAAAGACTTCAAAGATTTCACAAAAATGTCAAAGATTTAAATAATTTCACAATGGTTAAAAAAAGATTATAAATATTTCAATGATTTCAAAAGATTTCAGAAAATTTTAAAGATTTCACGAAGTTATCAAAGATTTTACAAAAATTTTACAAAGATTGTAGAAAAATTTTATAGAATTAAAAATATTTCAGAATATTTCAGAAATTTCAGAGAGTTTTCACAAAGATTTGAAGATATTTCACAAAGATGGCAAAGATTTTAAAAGTATTTTATACATTTAAAAAATTTCACAAATATTTCAAAAGATTTTAAAGATTCTACAGACTTTAATGATTTCACAAAGATTTCAAAATATTTTGCAAAGATTTCAGAATTAAAAAAAAACTTCTAAGATTTCAAAACACTTCACAAAGTTCGTAAAGATTTCAAAAGCTTACAAAGATTGCATTGCTTTCAAAATATTTCTCAAATATTTTAAAATATTCAAGAAGTTTCACACCGACTGCAACGATTTCATAAAGATTTCAATGATTTCTCAATCAAAATATTTCGCAAGGATTTCAGAATCAAAACAAAAATTTCTAAGATTTCAAAACACTTCACAAAGATCGTAAAGATTTCAAAAGATTTTAAAGATTTCATTGCTTTTAATTTATTTAAAAAGTTTCACAAAGACTGCAACGATTTCACAAAGATTTCAATGATTTTACAAAGATTTAACAAAGGTTTCAAAATATTTCGCAAGAATTTCAAAATATTTCACAAAGATGGCAAAATTGCCAAAGATTTGAAATATTTTAATGACATGAAAATATTTCACAAAGATTTCAATGATTTCGCAAAGATTTCCCGAAGATTTAAAAAAATTTTAAACAAAGATTTCAAAAGATTGAAAAAATTGCAATGCTTTCAACAAATTTTACAAAAATTTCAAAAGTTTTCATAAATATTGAATAAATTTTCATAAGTATTTCAAAAATTTTAAAAGATTTAAAGATTTTACAAAAATTTTGAAAATATTACAAAGCCTTCAAAGATTTCACAAAGATCTCAAAGATTTAAATAATGTCACAATGATTTAAGAAAGCTTATAAATATTTCAAATATTTAAAAAAATTTCAGAAGATTTCAAAGTTTTCACGAAGTTATCGAAGATTTTACAAAAATTTCACTAAGATTTCAAAGATTTCAATGAGTTTACAAAGATTTTAGGAAGATTTTATAGACTTAAAAATATTTCAGAATATTTCAAAAATTTCAGAAAGTTTTTAAAGAATTCACAAAGATTTGAAGATATTTTACAAAGATGGCAAAGATTTTTAAAGCATTTAAAGTTTTTTATTAATTTGAAAAAATGTTCGCTTTTGAATGCTTAATTTTCAATTTTAAACGCTTCAAATTAGAGTTATTCTGCATTAAATTCGTTAATTTGGAAAATCTTTTTTGAATACTTTACAGAAATTGCAAAGATTTCATATGTTTTTAAAGATATTAATTATTTTCCAATGACTAAAAAATTCCAAAAATTGTTATAACATTGCAAAGATTTCAAAACACTTCATAAAGATTGTAAAGATTTCAAAAAATTTTAAAGATCGCATTGCTTTCAAAATATTTCGCAAATATTTTAAAATATTTAAAAAGTTTCACAAAGACTGCAAAGATTTCTCAAAGTTTTTAATTATTTCAGAAAGTTTAATTACAAAAAAAATTTCTAAGATTTCAGAACACTTCACAAAGATCGTAAATATTACAAAAGATTTTAAAGATTTCATTTCTTTCAAAATATTTCCAAATATTTAAAAAGTTTTATAAAGTCTGTAACGATTTTTCAAAGATTTTAATGATTTCACAAAGATTTCATAAAGATTTCACAAAGATTTTACTGATTTTATAAAGATTTCACAAAGATTAAAAAAAATTTCAAACAGAGATTTCAAAAGATTAAAAAATTTCAATGCTTTCAACAAATTTCACAAAAATTTCAAAAGTTTTCATAAATTATGAATGAATTTTCATAAGTATTTTAAAATTTTTTAAAGATTTAAAAATTTTACAAAGATTTCAAAAATATTACAAAGCTTTCAAAGATTTCACAAAGATCTCAAAGATTTAAATGATTTCACAATGATTTTACAAAGATTTTATAAAGATTTCATAGACTTAAAAATATTTCTGAATATTTCAAAAATTTTATAAAGTTTTCAAAGAATTCACAAAGATTTAAAAATATTTCACAAAGATGGCAAAGATTTCATATGTTTTTAAAGGTACATATTAATTATTTCCCAATGACTTAAAACATTTCAAAAGATTTTATAAAAATTGTAAAGATTTCAAAACACTTCACAAAGATCGTAAAGATTTTAAACAATTTTAAAGATTGCATTGTTTTTAAAATATTTCGCAAATATTTAAAAATATTTAAAAAGTTTCACAAAGACTGCAAGGATTTCACAAAGATTTCAATGATTTCAGAAAGTTTTAAAAATTAAAAAAAATTCAAGATTTCAGAACACTTTACAAAGATCGTAAATATTTCAAAAGTTTTTAAAGATTTCATAGCTTTCAAAAGATTTCAAAATATTTTGCAAGAATTTTAAAATATTTTCCAAAGATAGCAAAATTCCCAAAGATTTGAAATATTTTAATGACATAAAAATATATCACAAACATTTCTTAAAGATTTAAAAAAATTTCAAACAAAGATTTCAGAAGATTAAAAAAATTTCAATGCTTTCAACAAATTTCACAAAAATTTCAAAAGTTTTCATAAATATTGAATAAATTTTCATAAGTATTTCAAAAATTTTAAAAGATATAAAGATTTCACAAAGATTTCAAAAATATTACAAAGCCTTTAAAGATTTTACAAAGATCTCAAAGATTTAAATAATTTCACAATGATTTAAGAAAGCTTATAAATATTCCAAATTTTAAAAAAAATTTTAGAAGATTTCAAAGTTTTCACAAAGTTATCAAAGATTTGATAAAAAATTCACAAAGATATCAAAGATTTCAATGATTTTACAAAGATTTTAGAAAGATTTCAGACTTAAAAATATTTCAGAATATTTCAAAAATTTTAGAAGTTTCAAAGAATTTACAAAGATTTGAAAATATTTCACAAAGATGGCAAAGATTTTACATGTTTTTAAAGCTACATATTAATTATTTACCAATGACTTCAAAAAATTACAAATGATTTTATAAAAATTGCAAAGATTTCAAAACACTTCACAAAGATCGTGAAGATTTCAAAATTTTTAAAAATTTTCACAAAGACTGCAAAGATTTCACAAAGATATTAATGATTTCAGAAAGTTTTGAGCTTAAAAAAAAAAAATTTTCAAGGTTTCAGAACACTTCACAAAGATCGTAAATATTTGAAAAGATTTTAAAGATTTCATTGCTTCCATTGATTTCAAAATATTTCAAAATATTTAAAAAGTTTTATAAAGACTGTAACGATTTCACAAAGATTTTAATGATTTCACAAATATATCACTGATTTCACAAAGATTTAATAAAAATTCAAGCAAACATTTCAAAAGATTAAAAAAATTTCAATGCTTTCAACGAATTTCACAAAAAATTTAAAAGTTTTCATAAATATTAAATAACTTTTCATAAAAAAATTTAAAATTTAAAAGATTGAAAGATTTTACAAAGATTTAAAAAATATTACGAAGCCTTTAAAGATTTCACAAAGATCTCAAAGATTTAAATAATTTCACAATGATTTGAGAAAGATTATAAATATTTCAAAAAATTTCAGAACATTTCAAAGTTTTCACAAAGTTATCAAAGATTTTACCAAAATTTTACAAAGATTGCAAAGATTTTAATGATTTTACAAAGATTTTAGAAAGATTTCATAGACTTAAAAATATTTCAGAATATTTCAAAAATTTCAGAAAGATTTAAAAGAATTCACAAAGATTTGAAGATATTTGACAAAGATGGCAAAGATTTTTAAATTATTTAAAGTTTTTCATTGATTTGAAAAAATGTTCTTTTTTTATTTGCTCAATTTTCAATTTAAAACGCTTTAAATTAGAGTTATTCTGCATTAAATTCGTTAATTTGGAAAACCTTTTTTGAATACTTCACAAAACTTGCAAAGATTTCATATATTTTTAAAGGTAAAAATTATTTTCCAATGACTTCAAAAATTTTCAAAACATTTTAAAGATTGCATTGCTTCAAAATATTTTAACTATTTCAAAATATTTAAAATGTTTCACAAAGACTGCAACGATTTCACAAAGATTTCAGTGATTTCAAAAAGTTTTGAAAATTAAAAAAAAAATTCTAAGATTTCAGAACACTTCACAAAGATCGTAAATATTTTAAAAGATTTAAAGATTTCATAGCTTTCAAAATATTTCAAAAGTTTTACAAAAACTGTAACGATTTCACTGATTTCACAAAGATTTCACAAAGATTTCAAAATATTTTGCAATAATTTCAAAATATTTTCAAAAGATGGCAAAATTGCCAAAGATTTTAAATATTTTAATGACATCAAAATATTGCGCAAAGATTTTACAAAGATTTGAAAAAAATTTCAAACAAAGATTTCAAAAGATTAAAAAAATTGCAATGCTTCCAACAAATTTCACAAAAATTTCAAAAGTTTTTATGAATATTAAATAAATTTTTATCAGTATTTCGAAAAATTTCAGAAGATTTCAAAGTTTTCACAAAGTTATCAAAGATTTTACCAGAATTTTACAAAGATTGCAAAGAATTCGATGATTTTACAAAGATTTTAGAAAGATTTCATGGACTTATCAATATTTCAGAATATTTCCAAAATTTCAGAAATATTTCAAAGATTTCACAAAGATTTGAAGGTATTTCACAAAGATGGCAAAGATTTTTGAAGTGTTTAAAGGTTTCAATTGATTTGAAAAAATGTTAACTTTTGAATGCTTAATTTTCAATTTTAAACGCTTCAAATTAGAGTTCTTTTGCATTAAATTCGTTAATTTGGAAAATCTTTTCTGAATAATTCACAAAAATTGCAAATTAAATTTTCATTCATTCATTCCATTCATTCGTCCATATGTTTTTAAAGGTATCAATTATTTCCAAATGATTAAAAAAAATTCGAAAAACTTTATAAAAATTGCAAAGATTTTAAACATTGAAAAGATTTCAAAGATTTTACAAAGATTTCAATTTTTTTCACAAAGATGGTAGAATGTTTTCAAAGATCTAAAAATATTTCAAAGTTTATAATATTTCCAAGTTGAAATATTTCAAAATAAATATTTAAGTTTAAGTCTATAATTTTGTTTTTCACATTTATTATAATTTTCAGGGATATTTACTTCCTCGATGATCCTCTAAGCGCAGTTGATCCTGAAGTTGGGCGTTTCATATTTGAAAATTTAATTCTTGATGCTCTGGAGAACAAAACTGTTCTTCTTGTGACTCATCAGGTTCAAGTAAGTTACGATAAAAAAAAAACCAATTTTTTTTAAACACACTTGTATTTTTTGTAAATTTTTTGTTGAATTTGTACTTTCATAAGGAAGACATATTGTAAGTTTTATGCGGGCTAAATAATTAAATAAATGTTTGTTCACAAAAATTAATCAGCTTGAATTAAAAATAAACTTTTTTGTTGAAATTCTACTGATTTATAGAAAATGAATTTTTTTAGAAAATTGAACTATCTGATACAAAATGCAATTACTTGGTCGAAGGTTTAAGTACTTTGTTAAAAATTAATTCATTTTTTTAAATTCAACTAGAAAAAAAATCTTTTCCTTTTTGGTTTTGAATTAATTAAAATAAAAATTACATTATTTCATTTTTTTTATTTGTTTATTTTTTAAGTTATTTTCATACAAATTTTATTATTTTACGTTTCAAAGCAAGATGTAATAATGTGAAAATAATTTTGTACCGAAATTAAAAATATATTTCTAATTATTCAGTAATTAACGTTGTACAGTCTTATAGAAAGAAACTTGAAATTACATATTTAAATTTTATTATTTATTTAAATTAACTATTATTCAATATAGGCTACATTCAAATTAAAATACGTTTAATTTTTCTGTCAATTAAAAATTATACTTTCAACTATAATTGAAATAGGTTGTTTGAAATTATCTATTTTTTTCACATTTAATATAAAAATGACATACAAATAACATTTATTTTATTAATGTTTTTTTGTTTATGAAAAAAAATTTTTTTTTCTACTTTTGAAATTTTAAAAGTAAATTTTTGTAGGTCTCAAATCGTCAGAACAATTTGCGGAACAGAAAACTTTTTTTTTAATAACTATATTTGAAGATAATTTATTAATTTTCAACATTGGAAACCGAATTGCAGGAAATAATTTCCCTTAAAAAATAAGCCTTTTATGTTTCATTAAAATTTAAAGATTTTTAACAAATTTGTAAAAAGCGACAGTAAGAAAAATTTCAAATAGGAAAACTATTGTTAAAATAATTTTAATTGCAGTATCTGAATCGATGTGATGATATTTACATGATGTACAATGGTAGAATTATTGAACATGGAAATCATGATGAGCTGATGCACGCAGACAAAGAATACGCTGCCATGGTCAGAAATACAGTTGTAGATTCGCAAGACAGTTCTCCAGAAGAGTAAGATATACATTATTTCTGTGAAATTAATCTTAAAATTTTATTATTTCAGGGAAAAATCAGAGATTTTGAAAAGAAATCTTGTGAAATCATGGAATTTCAATAAGATATACTTTAAATAACTGTCAAAGAGAATCAATTTTTAATTTTTTAATTTGAAATTGCTTCATTCCTTTTATAAAAGATTCTATTTTTAAAATATTACAAGGTTAAGGTTCTGGTTTTTGAATATTAACAGGCAGAGAAAATGAAAAAGATTTCAGAAAGACCTAAAAGATTTGACAAAGGTTTCAAAGATTTGAATGATTTCAATAATCTCACAAAGATTCCAGTGATTTCACAAAAATTTTAGAAAGATTCCAAAATATTTCAAAGATTTTAAAAGATTAAAAAAAATTTGAAATATTTCGCAAAGATTACAGATAATTTTTATATTTTAAAATATTTTACAAAGATTTTAGAAAGTTTTGAAAGATTTTACAAAGATTTCACAAATATTTTAAAGATTTCACAAAAATGTCAAAGATTCCGAAATATTTGAAAGGTTTCAAAATATTTTATGAAGATTTTAAATATTCCCGAAAGGTTTCAAAGATTTAAAAAGATTTCGCAAGAATTAAAGAAAATTTTAATAATTCCACAAAAATTTAAAAATATTTCACAAAGATTGCAAAAATTTTGAAAGATTTTAAGATTCAACAAAGATTTCGAATATTTTAAAGATTGTACAATGCTTTGAGAAAGAGTTCAAGTATGTCAAAGATTTAG
The DNA here is from genome assembly GCA_032357855.1 of Amphibolips quercusostensackenii. Lineage (NCBI taxonomy): Eukaryota > Metazoa > Arthropoda > Insecta > Hymenoptera > Cynipidae > Amphibolips > Amphibolips quercusostensackenii. The sequence continues at coordinate 5,015 of JAUELO010235964.1, read as the reverse complement.
AAATATTCTAGAAGATTTAAAAGATTTCACAAAGATTTCAAAGATTCCAAAATATTTCAAAAATTTTTCAATATATTTTCAGAAGATTTCAATGATTTCAAAAAAATTGGAAAAGATTGGAAAAAAATTTCCAAAATCTTTCAAATATTTCAATAATCCCACAAAAATTTTAAATTTTACCAAATTTTTTAAAATATTTTATGATTTCACTAAGATTTCGCAAATGTGTTAATGGTTTCACAAAGATTTTACAGATTCAAAAATATTTCCAAGATTTCAAAATATTTTCAGATGATTTTAAAGATTTCAGAAGGATCTCAAGGATTCCAAAAGAGTTTAAAAGATTTCCAAATATTTCGCAAAGATTACAGAAATTTCGTATTTCAAAATATTTCACAAAGATTTTATAAAGATTTTAAAGACTTAAACATATTTCAGAAGATTTCAAAGATTTCACAATGCTTAGAAAAGATTTCAAATATTCTAAAGATTAAAAAATATTTCAAAAAATTTAAAAGATTTCACAAAGATTCCAAAATATTTAAAAAATTTTTCAATATATTTTTAAAAGATTTCAATGATTTCAGAAAAATTGGAAAAGATAGGAAATAAATTTCCTCAATCTTTCAAAGATTCTAAAAGATTTCAAAACATTTCAAAATATTTCGCAAAGATTATAGAAAATTTCAGATAGTAAAATATTTCACAAAAATTGCAAAAAATTCATAATATTTTAAATATTTCAATAATCCCACAAAAATTACAATTTTCACAAAAATTTTAAAATATTTTATGATTTCACAAAGATTTCACAAATATGTCAATGATTTCAAAAAGATTTCAAAGATTCAAAAATAATTTCAAGATTTCAAAATATTTTCAGAATATTTCAAAGATTTCAGAAGGACCTCAAGAGTTCCAAAAGATTTTAAAAGATTTAAAAGATTTTAAAATATTTCGCAAACATTACAGAAAATTTTAGGTTTTAAAATATTTCACAAAAATTGAAAAGAGTTCATAATATTTAAAATTTTTCAATAATCCCACAAAAATTTTAAAATATTTTATGATTTCACTAAGATTTCACAAATATGTCAATGGTTTCACGAAGATTTCAAAGACTCAAAAATATTTTCAAGATTTCAAAATATTTTCAGAAGATTTCAAAGATTTCAGAAGGATCTCAAGAATTCCAAAAGATTAAATGATTGAATTAAAAGATTAAAAAAAAAGATTAAATTAAAAAAATTAAAAAATTAAATTAAATAAAAAGATAAAAAAATTTTAAAGATTAAAAAGATTTCAAAGATTTTAAAATATTTCGCAAAGATTACAGATAATTTCATATTTCAAAATATTTCACAGATATTTTAGAAAGTTTTGAAAGATTTTACAAAAATTTCACAAATATTTCAATGATTTCACAAAGATGTCAAAGATTCCGAAATATTCGAAAGCTTTAAAAATATTTCTTGAAGATTTTAAAGATTTCAAATATTTAAAAAGATTTTGCAAAAATTAAAGAAAATTTCAATAGGTCCACAAAAATTCCAAATTTTTCACAAAGATTGCAAACATTTTTTAAGATTTAAGATTTAACAAATATTTCAAAGATTTTAAAGATTGTACAATTCTTTGAGAAAGAGTTCAAATATGCCAAAAATTTAAAAATATTTCAGAAGATTTAAAAGATTTCACAAAGATTTCAAAGTTCTAAAGTATTGCGAAAATTTTCCAATATATTTTCAAAAGATTTCAATGATTTCAGAAAAATTGGAAAAGATAGGAAAAAAATTTCAAACATCTTTTAAAGATTCTAAAAGATTTCAAAAAATTTTAAAACATTTCGCAAAGATTGCAGAAAAATTTTTTAAATATTTTACGAATATTGCAAAGAATTCATAATATTTTAAATATTTTAATAATCCCACAAAAATTTCAAATTTCATAAAAATTTTAAAATATTTTATGATTTCACTTAGATTTCACAAATATGTCAATAGTTTCACAAAGATTTTGAAGATTCAAAAATATTTTTAAGATTTCAAAATATTTTCAGAAGATTTCAAAGATTTCAGAAGGATCTCAAGAATTCCAAAAGATTTTAAAATATTTCAAAGATTTCAAAATATTTCGCAAAGATTACAGAAAATTTCAGATTTAAAAATATTTCACAAAAATTGCAAAGAATTCATAATATTTTAAATATTTCAATAATCCCACAAAAATTTTAAAGTATTATATGATTTCACTAAGATTTTACAAATATGTCAATGGTTTCACAAAGATTTCAGAAGGATCTCAAGAATTCCAAAAGATTTTTGAAGATTTAAAGATTTCAAAATATTTCGCAAGCATTACAGAAAATTTCATATTTTAAAATATTTTACAAAAATTGCAAAGAATTTATAATATTTTAAATATTTTAATAATCCCACAAAAATGTCAAATTTCACGAAAATTTTAAAATATTTTATGATTTCACTAAGATTTCACAAGTATGTCAATGGTTTCACAAAGATTTCAAAGATTCAAAAATATTTCCAAGATTGCAAAATATTCTCAGAAGATTTCAAAGATTTCAGAAGGATTTTAAGGATTATAAATTTTTTTAAGATTTAAAAGATTTGAAAATATTTCCAAGATTTCAAAATATTTTCAGAAGATTTTAAAGATTTCAGACGGATCTCAAGGATTCCAAAAGATTTTCAAAGATTTCAAAGATTTCAAAGTATTTCGCAAAGATTACAGAAAATTTCAGATTTTAAAATATTTCACAAAAATTGCAAAGAATTCATAATATTTTAAATATTTCAATAATCCCACAAAAAATTTCAAATCTTACAAAAATTTTAAAATATTTTATGATTTCACTGACATTTTACAAATATGTCAGTGATTTCACAAAGGTTTCAAAGATTCAAAAATATTTCCAAGATTGCAAAATATTTTCAGAAGATTTCAAAGATTTCAGAAGGATTTAAGAATTTCAAAAGTTTTTGAAAGATTTAAAAGATTTCAAAATCTTTCGCAAAAATTACAGAAATTTCACATTTCAAAATATTTCACAAAGATTTTATAAAGATTTTAAAGATTTAAAAGTATTTTAGAAGATTTCAAAGATTTCGCAATGCTTTAAAAAAGATTTTAAATATTTTAAAGATTAAAAAATATTTAAGAAATTTGAAAAGATTTGACAAAGATTTGATAAAGATTTCGCAAAGAATCACACAAATTTGAATGATTTCACCAAGATTTCAAAGATTCCAAAATATCTCTAAGAATTCCAATATATTTTCAAAATGTTTGAAAGATTTCAGGAAGATATCAAAGCTTCAAAAATATTTCTAAGATATCCTAATATTTTTAAAGATTTAAAAGATTCGAAAAGATTTTGCAAGAATTACAGATAATTTTAGATTCCAAAGTATTTTATAAAATTTTTAAAAGGTTTAAAAAAGATTGCAAAAAATATAAAAGATTTTAATATTTCGCAAAGATTTCAAAGACATTAAAGATTTTACAATGCTTTGATAAAGATTTCAAATATTTCAAAGATTTAAAAATATTTAAAAATATGTCAGAAGATTAAAAAATTTTTATAAAGTTTTCAAAGATTTCACAAAGGTTTTAATGATATCACTAAATTCTTCATGTAGTTGAAAATTCTATTTTTTGGATGAAAATTAGCTTTTTTGTTTCTCGAAAATTAATTTTTTAAAACTGTAATTGTAACTGTTCCAACTTTGGTTAAAAATTTGTATTTTATGTCGAAAATTTTTTTTTATTATTGAAAATTGAACTGTTTTTTTTAAGTGGAACCACGTGAAAAATCTTTTGTTTTTGAAAATTTATCTTTTTTCGTTGAAAATTCATCTCGTTGATCAAAAACTCGTTTTTTTTTTAAATTGAAAATTGAGTTGAAAATTCAACTCTTTTGTTGAATATTCGTTTTTTTGTCGAAAATTAATTTTTTTAACTGAAAATTTAACTATTTTAGTTAAGGTTTATAATTTTAGTTGAAAATTTATCCCTTTGGTTAAAAGCTTAACTTTTGCGTAAAAGTTGAAAAACTTTTTTAAAATTTATTATTTTGGTTGGCGGTTCATTTTTTTGGCTGAAAGTTGAACTACTTTGTTGAAAATTAGTTTTTTTTAAGGTAATTTTTTAAACTGATAATGTAATTTTTCCATCTGTAAATAAAAAGTAATCTTTTTTAGTTGAAAATTCGAATTTTTTGGTTAAAAATAATCTTTTTGGTTTAAATTTTCCAATTTTTTTTGTCAAAAATACAACTTTTCGGTTGAAAATTATCTTTTTTGTTAAAAATTCATAGTCTGTCGTTGAAAATTTCACTGTTTTACAGAAAATTTGTCTTTTGGCCTGAAACATAAACAATTTGGATAAAGTTTTTTTTCCTTTTTTGACTGAAAAGCCTTTATATGTTGAAAATTCGTTTTTTTGTTGAAAATTAATTTTTTGTGCTGAAAATTTAACTATTCCAGTTTTTGTTGAGAAATTTTTTTTTTTTAATTGAAAATTCAACTATGTTTAAAAATACATGTATATATTTTGTTTAAAATTCATCTCTTTTGGTAGGAATGGAATCTTTTTAGTTAAAGTATCAATTACTACATGCATTTTTTGTTGATAATTTATCTTTTCAGGTAAAAAATTCAATTATTTGTTTCAGAATTAACGTGGGGGATTTTTTTCAAGTCAGGGAATTTTTTCGAGAGCGTATTTATTTTTAAAAATTGCAATATAAAATTGAATAACAATGATTTTTCATTTGTAAATGTAGTTTTACATTACTATATTTAACTATTTTGTTGGAAATTTGTTTTTGGGTTCGAAATTAATTTTTTTGACTAAAAATTCAACTATTTTATTTTTGCTTAAAAATTGATCTTTTTTAGTTAAGAATTTAAGTATCTGGTTGAAAATTCATGTATTTTGTAGAAAATTCAACAATTTGCTTGCAATTATTTTTATCACTTGACTGAAAATTCTTT
>JAUELO010235774.1:0-15794 GCA_032357855.1 Amphibolips quercusostensackenii | reverse complement strand
ATGTATATTGTATTTTTTAACATTTGGGAATTTACTTTTCAGTAATCTCCGAATTCCGAGGTACACGTGTTTCTTTAATATTACTTAGGTAAAAAAAGAGTCAAAAAAATATTGTAGCATATAAACATACAGTTTCTTCAAAATGGCTGCTATGCTGCTTGAAGTTCTTTTTGCCTAAGCAATATTAAAAAAATACGTGAAACTGAAAATTTGATCCACTATTTTAATTTCAATTTAAATTTCTATTCAAAACGGTTGATTGAACAAAAAAAAACTGTCAGTAAATTTGTCATTTTTAAAAATTAGAGTGTTATGTACACCGAAAGGTAACTTTTCCAGTTGGTATCATATCGACCTAAAAAATAGCTTTTTTTGAAAAATCCATATATACATGTATATTTGAAAAAATATATTCTTTGCGAGCGGAAATAATTTTCTTATAAAGTTCAATTTAGTTCACATATAACAAAGTTCAACATCAAATTTTACCAAATTATTATGATATATATATTTTATTTTTCTTGCACATAAAATAATAATGTTTCTAACAAAATTAATCTCAAAGTTTCAAGAAAGGTGGAACATGTATGTAAGATGGAGCTATTAAATTTATTTACTTTTCATAACTGTACTTAGTTCTGTTGAAAAATACGATTGTGACGTATTTTTTGTAAACGATGAGAAGCAATTTTTATCCGTAAACAAGTCAGATGTAGACATTAGTAATGTACATTATAATAGAGTTTTCTTATGAAAGGTTGAACTCCAAAAATCTTTTTCATAATCTTTAAATTGTTCTTACTTTTTTATACAAAAATAATCTTAAAAAATTTCAGCAACATGGTTTATTTAAAATTACAAAAAATTTCAGATAATTTTAAAAAATTGAAAAAAATTCACTCACAACTTTCGTAATTTTCAGCTAAACTTACAAAATTTTCTAAAACATCGTACTTGAAAATTCCGAACGGAGTAACAATAAAATTTTATGTTTCGAGTAAAGATTGTTTTATGCCGTTACATATGTCAAAAATATACGTAATTTTTTGTGACTAAGGTAAAACTAAAATTAAGTAATTTAATGAAATATTTCGAAGAGATTTAAAAAATTCTGTTACAAATTTCATTAATTCTTACTTACAGTTTCGTAAAACTATCAAAACATTGATGAAATTTTTTATTGTTTTGCAATTTAATAACTTCGCAAATTTCAGAATATTTCTAACAGTCATTTCATTACTATAATAATAAGATTAATGATTGATGTTTTTTTTAAGTGTATAAAATAAAATAAAACTATTAAGCAATAAATAATGATTCCATAAATTCGGTTTAAAAAAAATTAATATTCATTGAGTGTTCATAAATAAATATTATATTAATCCTAGGAAATTATTTAATCATTTAAAAACTTGTTAAATTGAATAAAATTAACGATTTAAGCTTATAAAATTAAATTAAATGCACTCAGACTGATAACAATATTAGGTTAGTTTATGTTTTAGGAGATTATCATACTTTATGAGATGGAATTTTAAAGATAAGAGATAAGCAAATATTTTTGTCAGGAAAATCATAAATAAAAACTTCATGGCAAGCTGTAAAAAAGAAGAAATAATAATATGTTCGTGAATTACATGAGAAAAATCTCAGAATTAATCATATTGAATAATAGTGCCTAAATACGTAATATGTAATCTATCAAATATGGTTTAATTTGAAAAATCGAATTTTACTCAATTACTCTCACTTTTACATTAATTTCAAGAATTTTTGCTTCTGAAATGTCATTGTTAGCATCAAGGAATAAAGCTGCCTGTTGTATAAAATTATTAAATTAATATCTTTTTCAAAAAACTTGAGCAGTTATTGAGTAATCGTTATTTATCATTACACTTTACGCACTTGCGTCATTGAAGATTCCTGGGATCTTTTAGGCATGGAAAATTATTTTAAACGTTAGAAACTTTTCAATTTAGATTCTAATTTTGTTTTATAATAAACCATCACATATTAAATCATACAAAATTATATGGTTTCAAAATTAAAATGAAGGGCATGTAAAACTCTAAATAGCAGCCTTTAAAATTTGAGAATTATTGTACATTTGAATGTTGAAAATAAAACAATCGCAATTTGTTGAAATGCAGTGCTTCTTTTTTCTGAAATTTTCAAATTAAATTATATTTATGAAAAAATGGTGAAAATATGCAATTGTTAACAACAATTGTTATAATGATTACTTAAAACAGCTATTCTGATGTAATTATAACCGCAGATTATTGTGTCATATTTAATACAAAAGCTATGGATTTCAAATAGCTAATCATTGTGAATCACAAACAATTACTTTGCTTCTTTACTTATTTGAAAAATTTTGATTTACTAAATTGATGGTGCAGAAAATTCTTGATCTTCATTAATGGATAAATAGTAAGTACATATAACCACATTCAGCATTGTCAAGGGTTTATAAATAGAATACTTTTCTTATTTTTAAAAACTGTGGTCAAAAGTTAAAAACAGAATTGTGGCTACTAAAGCTTATCGTATATTCACGATGTATGCAACCAATCAGATTTTTGATAACAATATATGTGCGAACTCGTGGACCCGATTCCTTATAAAGGAAAAAACAATAAAAAAGTTATATCATTAATTAAAAAGTTAACGTCTTGAAAATTAGAAAATGTTTTAATTTTTTTAAACTGGTCACCATCCAAAATTGCACATTAAAAAAAATCATTAGCATGCAAAACTCATTTCTTTATTTTAAATGTTTTTTCTATTAGGTTTATTCAACGTCACATTTATTTCGAGATCTTTAGCGACGAAAAATGAACGAGATAAGAAATTTTAGTTTAGTCAAAAAACACAAAATAAATTCTTATCACAGTATAGATAGAAAAAAAATGAAAAAATTTTCCTGTTCTGACAATAAAGAAATTTTAAACTTCAAGCTTATATTAATATTCGTGGCAGTGAATCGCCGTGAAGTAATAAAATGCGAATATACTTTTTCGTACAAATGCTGCTATTCCTACCTGCATGAGACATCTTAGTCTATATTTCTCCGATTTGCATAAACATTTTGAAATAAAAAAAAAACATTTTTTATAAACTATACTTTAAAGAATCATTAAACCTTAAAAATGTATGATTTTTTATATTTCAGGAGACTGGAGCCTACACTATCTAACCAATTGGTTCAAAAATTGGATCGCTTAAGTCGGTGGGAAAAAATTAAGAGATTTATAATATTAAAGAGATTGATATGCAAATTGCAGCATAAATCTATTAAGAACAAAAGTAAATTATTTAACTAAGATAAATACTGAAAATAAAACAAATACTCTGAAATAAGTATTTAATTTAGTAAACTTTTCTGTTAAAATAAAAATGAAATAACACCAAAAAGATCGTAGATAAAAAATACTCTGACAAGCAAATATTTATTCCTACGATCGACATAGTTCGCAAAAACCTATAGTTTTTCCAATAATAGTAAATTATAGAAACTTAAAGGATCCTTTTGCCAAATTTTTATAGTTTTGTTTATTTAAATACAGTACCCTATAGGATTGTTCATGAATGCATTGTATTTTTTTAAAAAATTCTATGCAGAAGATTGTATCCAAATTTGTTAAAACCTACGTTTTTTGTCTTCAGAGAAATGATATTCAGAAGTTCTGCTTGCACCACGAAGTGTAACACGTATTTACAATAAGAAAATACGTTTTTGTAAATTTATTTCGGAATCGTAAATGTTAGGTTTTACCAAAACCGGTAAGTGAAAAATTGGGTTTTACGAGTTTTTGGCTCTGATTATGATCTTCTTTCGCTTTTTTAAATACAAATTGTTTTTCACAAATGAAATACTACTATCCATATATAGTAGTATGCTCACATAAATTATTTAAAAAAATTTATATTGATTTTACTAATTTTCTCTTACAATAGAGTTAAAACGTCGCGGTTTTTCAGGAATTTTTATTTTCATTCATTTTTCATTTCATTTTCATTTTTTATTTATTTATAACTACCTTCTCCTAGATGATTGTTAGAAAATTGTGGTCTTGAATGAAGTTTTACTTTGCTTTGGCGTTTTATTTATTAATAAATCATAAATAAACAAAAAAAGTATTATTTTTCAAACAATGTACATTTCCCTTGAACATGTTATTCAGAGCATTTTTGTTCACACCAATATTAATATTAATATTCATCATTTGTTCCTAACTAAAAAAGCAAAGAAAAGCTGCAAAGTAAAATTTCACAAAAAGCAGCAAATATCTAGAATTATTATATGAGAATATTATTATAAATAATAATGAATTAGTGAAATGATTATTTCTGTTAAAGTTAATTTATAATCGTCTCAAAGTAATTAAAGAGTTAAAAATAAGTTGATAAATTAAAAAAACCTGCGACTTTCTAATTCTATAGTGAAAATAAATTGCTAATAACAATAATAAATTGTACAAAGAATTATTGTTAGCACCTGATTAACAGTAGAAAGTATCATTTTATGTATGAAAAACAATTTGTATTTAAAAACCCGCAAAAAATTATAACTAGTGCCAAAAACTTGCAAGACGCAATTTTTCACTTATGTGGTATTGACGATTCTGAATAAAATTTATTTAAAAGGCAAAAATGTACAGCACCCTGATGATAAAGTTTCTATAATTTCTCCAATTTAATCAATTTTGACATTTATTTTTTTATTAAATGATTTGAAATTAAGTGACTTACAAAATGATTCATAGGAAAAATATTTACTAATTTTATATTGGAAAACTACTAATTGCATAGTCAAAATATATGAATTGATTTGGGGCTGTATATATTAACTAAAATAATATCATAGAAACGGAAAACGTGATCAACATAAAAGTTTATAGAAGAACGCGAATGTATAATGTTTTTGACTTTATTGAAACATTCAGATAGGAATATTGAATTTATTTTAAACAGGCTACGTAATCTCCAACAACATAATGTATTTGAAAAACGTTGCTCAACAGTGGAAACATTAGAATTCTTTACACTCTTATCCGTTTCACCTTGCTTTATTTGCGTGTGAATAATGATACTCTGCATTTACGAGTCTGTAACAAAAAACATCGTCGAGAAAATATCACTAATTAATTAGCAACTGAAACTATAATAAATACAATAATTAGTCAATATTTCTTTAATAATTGACTTTTTTTAAAACTTCTATTTTTCATATTATTTCATGATATAAATGCTTAGACATGACTATTTTATTAGTAAAAAGCGCAATTACTAATTTAGTCGGCTCAATTATTATTAACTGAGATTTAGTGATATATTTAGCAATAAATTTCATATGACAAAATATTGAAAAACGTCCGTATAGGAATGGAAGAGTTTATAAAATTATCGGAATGACAACTGGATACAGGGACCAAAAAAAATTTATTTTCAGACTATATAAGAGAGAAATTGATTTGTATATATTCTAAATATTCATCGTGCAATAATTAAAACAAAATACATGGCTAGACGTTTAGCTGTTTAGGATGAACTTGAAATTTATTGATTAAAGAAAATTAATAAATATATAAAAATTCTCATCTGATACAATTAAAGCGTGATAGCATGGAGCATTTTAAAATTTGTTTCCAGACAATGTATTTACTTAAAATAAGAAATAAGTTATGAAATTGTTTGTCTCCTCACATTTTTTAGACGAGAGAAGGAGTAGTTTGGAAAAATATTTCTCTTTTTTTAAAGACTTTCTATGCATATGTTTGAGCCTTTCTGTTCAAAAATAATTTCCTGTACGAATTGCCTTATTATTATTGTGTCTCTAATTTTCTTTTCAAAAATATTTTTTTCATACAATCAATTCAAGTTATTCAACTTAGTCAATCCAAGGTATTTATTGATGTAGCCTGATTGACGTCAGCTGATAATTTAACTCTCTGTAGTTCATATAATGATAATGTCAATGTTTAGATTAGCCCGGCTTCTAATTTCAATAATTCAAAACTAAAATTTTTAATTGAATCTACTGTCAAGACTTCCATCCTGCTACTAATTATAAGTAAATTTAGCATACACTCATAGCTTTAGGTTTCTAACAACTTTTCAGAAATCTTTCCAGACAACTACGCAAAAAAATATTTACAAAAAATAGCAACTCAAATACTTTTGGGAAATTTGACTTTGTTGCTTAATCCTGTATTTCTAAAAAGTTTCTAAATTTTACGAAAATATAATTTTAAACAATTGAAAAACCCAAAAGTTATAGCATTTTGAATATTATTTCCCAAATTTCAGGACGGCGAGACACTTCGTTTTAAAAATATCTTAGACAAACAAATATTTTCCACAAAAATGTTGGTTATCTACATAGTTCTGGACTGCAACCCTTTAAGTATCTATAATATTTTGCTAAATTATAAAGATATATTTAGAATTTTTTTCACAGATTCTACCATCCGCGCAAAATTGATGCAAGAAGTGCAAAGAAAAAATCTTCTGGCTCTGATCAGCCCCAGACTGCACCGTCTGGGCCATCAATTTTAAGTTCAAACAAACTTGCAACATAAAGTTCAAAATATCGCACAACTTTTTTTCTTTTTTTTGTGAGAATATATAGATTTTCTACTGGATCAATTTCTATTTTTAATGAATTGTTTGTTTAATATTATTTATTTTGACTTAAGTTTTCATATCAATAATTCTAAATGTGTAAAAATTATTCTATTTAAATAAACAATGGTTCTTATTATGAATCGTATTGTCGCTTGAAATATTTTCAAGGAAGTTAAACTTTGGTACTGTTTTGTGAGATTGATAAGATTCTGATAAAATTTGAGAAACATGTGACCCTCAAGAGTTCCACACAGTAATGATGTGGAAACATAAAGATATGTTTTCTGCTTGTAAATGACAAAATCACAGCATTGTTTTTACCCATTCATCATTCTCCTGAATTTTAAGTCCATTTTTTGGGGATGAAAGCACAAATAATTTTTTAATCTATTCTAAATATCTGTCGATAAATAGAAATCCGTAAGAAATTAGCGTCATTCCTAGATATTCTCTTAATATTCACACATTATTCCAAGAATAAGCTTTTAGAATAAATTTAAAACTTATGAATGAATATTATAAATAAATATGAAAATTCTTATTAGATTAGGTTTAAGCATGATTTTATTAATCGTTCTAATTTTTTTTGACATTTTACAAACTATTTTATAGCTTTACAAGTGTTGATAGTGGTTTTAAATTTGTATACGTGTTTCACATCGACTGCTACGTTTCTTCACATTTCACAATATGTGTGAATAATGCATGCATTATGCATACGTGGAGCAAAGATTTTTATGTAATAAAGTGTAATTTACTCAATTTTCTTTGTAACCTTGAAAAATATGAGTTATAGATTATTCATTTTACAAAGCATATGTAATGCAGGTGTTATCATATATAATTAAAAAACTCTGTCCATGATTTATAGAAGTTTCTTTATTGTATCGGGAAAATTGCAGTAAATTCAATATCAGTTACACATTTTTTTCATTTACTTACAATTTTTTTAAATAAGCAGATCATTTTTTCATCAATGAAATATGTCTCGTCCTGTTTGAAATTATCCGAACCCGTAATTTTAACATTTCTTAAATATTTACAAACGTCAAATATACATTCTCAAGGTATTCCCGGATAAACTATTCATCAAAGTAGAATTAAATACTAATTGAATTTGATAAAAAATTTCCTATAAGATACAATTTAACACGTTTTCGGAACACCCTTTTTGCATAAATGTATTACGTTATTTTATTTTATATAAAAACTTTGTTTTTAAAGTTCAATAGTGAGAAAAATGTAATATTTATGTGCATGATAAAACTAAGAGAACTTCAAAATCTATAAAGCAACATTTTATTTCATCAAGACATATGCATACAAAATAGTTAAATAAATTTTAATTTGTATTTTTAATTTTTAATTTCATTTTATATTCTAATTGAGCACAAGTCGCTTTATTGTTAAATAGCAATCAAAATAGTATTATTACAATTAATGAAAAATAAACGCTTTTCTATATTTTCATTGCATTATTTACATTTAAATAATAGCTTTGGAAATCATGACTTACTACAATTGGTTAATTTTTTATAGTTCTATTAAAAATTTGAGATTCAATTTATACATTGATCCTGTGATATGACAGATTTAACTTTAAAAGTTGACACTTTAGAGGTTTTACATTTTTTTCAAGAACAGGATGTTCAAATCAGTTTTTGTTTGAACACTCCTGTCAATTTTCAGTTGGTCTTTCCTTGAACATTTTTTGCTGTTATAAATTAATTTCTTAAATAAAAATTTAACTAATCCATGATTGGTTAAATTAAAAATAAATTTGGTAAATCAAAATTCCTTTTTTTTAAATTGTGGTTCAAAACAAAAAATGTTGTCTAGAATGTGAGCGACAGCTCGTGGACACGATTTTTTATAGACGAAAACAACATTTTTATTGCATTATTCAACTTAAAATAATTTTTTCGGAAAATGAAAACTAACTCAATGAGATGAATTTCAAACAAAAATGAAAGAATTACATTCAGAGCTAAAATAATTAACTTTTAACCAAAAAATAAGAAATTTTCAACAAAATATTAAAATTTTTAACCAATGCGATGAATTCTTGTTAAAAAAATAAATTCTAAACATAAATTGTAATAATTAATATTTCCACCAAAAATATTTTAATTTCCAATTAAAAATAGTTGAATTAAGCCAGAAAATAAGTATTTTTAACAAATGATTTGAATCCTAAACCAAAGCAGACTAATTTTTAAACCAAAAAGAAAGAATTTCTGTCAAAAAAGTTAAATTTACAACCCAAAAATATTTATTTACTACCAAAATAATTGAATTTCGAACCCTAAAAATACTAAAAGAAAAATTTCGGGCTAAATTTTCAACAAAAAGGAAAATGAATTTTGAACAAAATTGTTAAAGCTCTAAGCAAGAATATTGATTACTAAATAAAATAATTAATTTTTAACCAAAAAAATTAATACCTTACCCAATAGTTAAATTTCAAATACAAAAGATTAATTTTCTACTGAAGAAGACAAATTTTCATTAAAACAGATGATTTTTTACAACGTAGTTAAATCTTCAACTAAGAAGATTAAATTCATGTAAAAAAATATGAATTTCCGACAAAAAAATAACTAAAAATTATTATAATAATATAATTAATAACAAATAGTAAATTAATAATTAGAATTTACTAAAGATAAATCAAAAATTATCTTTTTCAGTTTGAAATTTAGTATTTGGTTAAAAATTTTTAAACTTTGTTAACATTAAATTTTTTTGGGAGAAAACTAATCTTTCTGGTTCAAAATGCATCAATTTGTTTTGAAATTAGTTCTTTTTTTTAATTAATTTTTAAACGGAAAATTGAACTATATTATTTTTTGTCAAAAATTTATTTTTTTTTATAGCAATTTAATCTTCTTGGTTGAAAATTTATCTGTTTGTTTAAGAATTAGTTTTTGTTGTTGAAAATGAATTTCTTTTACTAAAAACTCAACTATTCCACGTTTGGTTTAAAACTTGTCTTTATTATTTAAAAATTCATCTATTTGAGTCAAAATCTCTGTCTTTTGTTAAATTTTTTTTTCTTGCTCGAATATTATTTTTCTTAGTGAATTATGTAACTTTTTGGTTGAAAATCCATTTCTTTGAATAAGAATGCCTTCAAAAATGCAAATTTCAGCTAAAAAATTATGTAGTTTGTTTAAAATTATTCGTTTTCAGTAAAAGTGATATTTTTGGTTGGGAATTCATTTCTTTAAATTAATATTAGTAGTTTTTTTTTATTAAAAATTTTTTTTTAAGCTGAAAATTTAACTTCATTCCATTTTTTTGGGTCAAAAATTCTTTTTTTTATATGAATTCAATCCTCTTGTTTGCAGATTTAACTACGTGGTAAAAAATCATCTGCTTTGTAGAAAATTTGTCTTTTTTAGTAGGAAATTTATCTTTTGTATTTGAAATTCAACTATTGGGTTAGAAATTTTTTTTTAGTTGAAGATTAATTATTTCCTTTAGAAATTAATTTTCTTGCTTAGAACTTCGACAATTTTTTTTTAATTTCATTTTCCTTTTTGTTGAAAATTTAAGTCAAAATTCCTTTCTCGTATTTTTAGGGTTGGAAATTTAATTATTTTGGTAATAAATAAATATTTTCGGGTTGTGAATTCAATTTTTCTGGCAACATTCTTTCCTTTTGGTCTGAAAATTAGTCTGCTTTGGTTCAGGATTCAAATTATTTGTTGAAAATTTTTATTTTTTCGCTTATTTTACCTGTTTTTGTTTTAAAATTAAAATATTTTGTTGGAAATTCTTTTTTTTCAGGTAAAAGTTGATTAATTAAACTCTAAATGTAATTTTTTTATTTTCGATCAAAATTCATCATATTGAGTTACTTTAGATTTTCCACAAAAATTATTTCAATTAGCAAAATGCAATGAAAATGTTGTTTCTGCTTCTAAAAATCGTTTCCACGAGCTGTCGCATACATTCTTGTCAATTTTTTTTTTAAATGATAATTTTTAAAGAAGAAATTTTAATGTACTAAATTTATTTATGAAGAGAAAATATGAATGGTTAATGATTTTTGATAATAAAGGCCACAATTTTGTTCTTAAATTTTGGCCACATCTTTTAAAAAATGAAAACAGAATTCTATGCATGAACTCTTAACCATATTGAATTAGGCTATATGTATTTACTATTTATCTATTAGTGAAGATTACCAGTCTTCTGCACAATTAAATTAGTGAATAACATTTTCCAAATAAGAAAAAATATAAAGACATATGCTGTTACAAATCTCTTTGAAATTTAGTTTCATTTTATAAACTTAAAAAATATCCAAAATTTATTTCATTATTATACTTATATTATCACCGTTAAAAATGTACTAAAATTTACAAAGGTGTTACATTGCAAATGCAGTGGGAAATTTTATGGACGTTTTGATAAATCTACGTAACTGTATCTTGAAATAACGAAATTTGTACAGAATGTTTCAAAATTTACCTAAAACTTACATAAAATTACGTCGTTTTCGCAAACTTAAATTAAATTACAAAAAGTTTATGTGAATTTTTGTCGTATGTAACGGCATAGAACATGCTTTACTGGAAACGTAACATTTTGTTGTTACCAGATTCGAAATTTTCATATACGATGTATCAGGAAATTCTGCTTTTGTAATTTTTTTTAATTTTTCAAAATGACCTGAAAATTATTATAATTGCAAATAAAGCGTATTTTTTTACCTTTTTGGGTTCATTTTTATATTATGAAGAGATTTTTTGAGTTAACTAAGAAAAATTTATTTTAATGTAGGTTGATGATGTCAGCATCTGTCTTGATTACGAATAAAAATTGCTTCTCATCATTTACGAAAAACACACATTCAAGAAAAAGAAAAATAATAATTAGTTAAACTGCGATGTTTAATCTTGTTATATGTAAACTAAACGAAACCTCATAATGCAATTATATACGCTTAAAAAGAATTTTTTTAAATATGAATATCTACTAGATTGGGTCGAAAATAGCTATTCTTCAGATCACTATGATACCACTTGAAAGTTTTCTTCTGGGGTTAGAACAATTGAAATGGAATAAACTCCTACTAGTTTATTTCTCTCAGTGTATACAACACGCTTCCTAAACAGAAAAATATCTTCTGCTTACAAATAAGAACATCTTTGATATCTTCACCTTTTAAGAAATAACCGCTGAATCTGATATTTCGGGTTCTACGATCCCTTCGAAGAGTGTGCTATATCACTTCTACTTGCTGAAAAATATGATATAAACCTTTTAATGGGATGTTAACTTTGAAAACAAACTATGGCAGTAATTCGATATACATACAATAATTACATGTATAAGTTAGTAAAATTATTTACTTTAAATTTATTTATCTTACAAAAGATATAACATGCAAACTTTGCAAGCTTTTTGCGCTGCTAAGTCAGCGATGAAGTCGTCGGTATTCAAACTTAACAAAATTTCGCACTCTATGCATAATAATGCTTAATTATTGAGAACGAAAATATCATTTTATTCTTTTTAAGCAAGTGTACATTTCGTTCTTGAAGCACAAATAAACATTCGATAAGCTATTTCAACGTTTCAAAAAACAGTGCAAAGATTATTAGATCTAAGGATCTTTAATATTTCTAAGGGTGATATTTTTCTAAATTTTTTTGCACACAGTAGGCATGAAAGTAAACACATTCTTATAGAATGATACTTTAATATGTTATTTATGAATTTTTTGCAAAATGTTGGCCTTGTCACAAATTTCAGAAGCATTCAAGTCTTTCAGCAATGTCAAAACCAAAAATTTATCATGAATTTTACAGTACGCTTCGCAAATTTTTTGCAGTTCAGATAGATATATTCAGTCAACTATAATATTGAAAGTGTTGAATATGAAATGATCTCTACCCGTCAATTTCATTTTGCTATCTCTTGTTTCATGTGATTCAAATTTCCTCTTTTTTCTTCGCGAAACAATTTATCGAAATATTTGACTCTGAAATTTCGAGCGCTTTTTATATTTTCATCATAATAAGAATGTATTAGTTTTATGTGAACACTGACTATCACAAATTTCTTCATATCTTAATGTTTGGAGATCCCCTGATGCAGAAAAAATAGTTTTGACGTCGCTGTCTGTCTGTCTGTCTGTCGTTGTTGTTGTCGTTGTCGTCGTCTGTACACTGGATAACTTTTGAAAGATTGATCGGATTGGATTGTCCTTTGATACACGATTTCGGAGACCGAAAAGAAAGACCGAACATGTTGGTTAGCTATTTTGGATAAAAATTCATTAGTTAGACCATTAAAAGGATTTTTAAGAACATTTTTTTTAAAGTTTGAAAATTCTATGGACAGTCATTGGTAATACTCGGGAACTTGAGTATTTTATCCTTTTGACTTTTTTTAATAAAAACAAAATTATTAGATTTATAATATTTTCAAAATAAAAACAAAGTAATAAAAAAAAGAAAATGGAAAATTTCAAACCAAACAACGCACGATATAAAAAAGTCAAAAAAAAAAACGTTGCCTTTTAAAAGCTCTACAAGATTACCATATCAACTTTCTTAATATTTATGAATAATCTAAAACTCAACAAGAGGAGATTATATAACAAAAATTATGCAACCGAAAAAAACCACCAAAAACAATTCCTATCACTTTTAGCGAAACAATTCGAAAGTCTCTATGTAAAACATACATAACATTTTCAAATTAAAAATAGTCGCAAAGGTCACTATATTAAATCGCCAAGTAATGTTTTTCATCCCATCAATAGAAGTAAACAACGCCTGAGCTTCACCCCTATCACTTTTGACAAAACGATTTCAAAGTGGCGTCATGTAAAACGGCCGTAGGATTTCCAAACGAAAAATAGTCACAAGCGCTACCTTTACAAAACTATGCTATGTTCCTAACTCCAAGAAACAACTTTTATCACTTTTAACGAAACAATTCCAAAGTGTCTCCATGTAAAACAGCCATAAAATTGTTTAATTAAAAATAGTTGCATTTGACACCTTTAAAAACCTTCATGTTATGTTTCCAAACCATCAATAATATTAGGCAAACCCTTAAATTCACCCCTATTTTATAACAATTTTTAAGTTGTTTCAGTAAGAGTGATGGGGGTGAATTTAAGGGGTTGTACAACATTATTGATAATTTAGCAACACAACATGGAGTCTTTTGAAGGTAAACTGTGTGAATATTTTAAATTAAAATTATTTATAGCCGTTTTACATGGATTCACTTTCCAATTGTTTCGTTAAAAGTGATAGGGGTTGAAATTTAGAGGTGTTTGAATGTTATTAACAGGTTCAAAGCATATCCTGGGCTTTAGAAAAGGTGACCAGGACTTCTGTTTTATTTTGTGTCTGTTTACCATAAAAAAACTTTAGAATTGTTTCGTTCAAAAGAAATTTTAGGGCGCGCCTACTAAAAGGGTAATTCCTTTCTATTAAGCTTTATCTTTTTTTTAATCTAAAAAGTTTTGAAAATATTAAAATATTTCCTAAGATTAATAGAATATTTATTTACGAATACTTTATGAATATTAATTTCTGTTAATACTGAATTCATAGAATAATTATTCATAGTTTATAGTTTTTTTTTTGCAACTTATATAATTAAAAAACATCCAAAATAAATTTTATTATTATACTAATACTATCACGGTTAGAAATATACTGAAATTTACGAAGGTGTTACATTTACAATGCAATAAAAAAATTTATGAATCTTTTGAAAGTTTCACGTAACTATATCTCAAATTGACGAAATTTGTAAAAAAAATTTCAAAAACTTTTCTAAAACTTACATTAAATTACGGGATTTTTGTAAATATATATTAAATTACGAAATTTATAACCGTTTTTTTTCTATTTTTTAAAGTAAGCTTAAATTGATTATAATTTCAAATAAAGCGTATTTTTAGACCTCTTTGGTTTTTTTTATATATAAAAATGAAGCGTAATTCAAAGATTATGAAAGAGATTTTTAGAGTCAACTAAGAAAAATGTATTTCAATGTAGGTTACTGATGTCAGAATCTACCTTGTTTACAAACAATAATTGCTTCTCATCGTTTACCAAGAATACGTCATAATCTTATTTTTCAACAGAACTATGTACTTTTATGAAAAGTAAACAAATTTAATACCTCCATCTTATATACATGTTTCATCATTTTGAAACTTTGAGATCAATTTTCCTATGAATATTATTTTATGCAGAAGGAAATAAAACCATAATAATTTGGTAGAATGTGATGAAAAATATTTCCTCTCACCATAGAATTTATTTAAATACATAAATATCTACTACGGTGGGTCGAAAATAGCTTCTTTTAGATCACTATGATACCACTTGTAAAAGTTTCCTTCTGGGGTATAAAACAATCCAATATTTAAAAATTTTGTTTGGTTAAGAATAAAGCATATCGCGCCTTTTGTAAAAGTGCAAAATGAGTTTCTCTTATGTTAATTAAAAATTTCAAACGGTACTAAAAAAGTGTTATAAAAATGTTTGTGGCTTTAAAAAAATGACACCTTTTCTGAGTATTGTTTTGTATAACTAACACTTTTAGAAAGAGAAATAAAATAAAAAAAGTAGATCCAATTTCGAGCTTTACCTGCTTTTTTAATATTATTTAGGCAAAAAGAACTTCAGACAATATAGCAGTCATTCTTCGAAAACTATATTTTGATATGCAACTATAGTTATTCGGTTTTTTTTTCACTTAAATAAGATGTTTGAAAAAACATGTAAAACTTGAAATTGGGTAGTGACATAATTTTACCAAAAAAGCCAAATCCAAAATGTTAAAAATTACTATATAAATATATATATATATGTGCTTATGTGTATGTGTATGTAGGTGTGTGCGTGTGTGTGTGTGTGCCAAAAAAATAAAGGTGAAGACTTCCCGGCCGGCGCCGGCAACGAACAATGTTGCCGGCTGTTTTTTACAAAAAGCGAAATACTAAGTAAAATCTGATTACGTATGCAGTCATGCGAATACCTAAAAATATAATTTTCTAGGTACAAACTGTGCCATTGTTTGACCCTCGGTATAGGACACTTTGCTAGCTGAAGTCACAGCCTAAAACACCTGTTTTTAATTTTGAATCACACGCAGAAAGAGAATAGAGATTTAACCAA
>JAUELO010235678.1:0-15795 GCA_032357855.1 Amphibolips quercusostensackenii | reverse complement strand
AAATTTCATTTTAGATGTATTGCATATATTATTATATTTACCAATAGAATTGAAAATGAGCGGTAAGAATAAAGCAGGTGTTTGAAGAAGCCTCATCTTTTAAAATTAGAGAATAGACTGGTTAATGTATCAATAAAGAATTGCATTCACAATGTCGCTAATAGAGATTATACTGCTTCATTAGATTTTATAATACATATGTCTTATAGTCGTTATCTTGAAGATTAGAGGCGTCAAGTTTGTTCTTCTGAAATATTTACATTTCAATAAAGTCGGTTTCAAGAATTTAGTAATATTAAGTACTTAAATTAAGTCATATCAATAAGTAATATTATGAAGCTAAAAAAAAGACTTTATTCCTTGAAAAGCTGTAAACAGGTGGATAAAAATTGTAAAGTTTGAAATAATAAGTAAAACTGTTTTTTTGCTATTGAATATAGAATATTTAAAAAGCTTGGAGACGAGAAACCTAGACATTTTTCGAAACTTACTGCCTCTATTGTGAAAGAATTGTCAAGTTTTCTAAAAAAAACTTTGTGGTGCATAATGATGTAGCTGACCTCATAATATATATAAAAAATGATGCCGTAATTTAGAATAACTTAGTAGTGAACTTCTTTGGACACCTCTAAAATTCTGTGTTTGAAATTTCTTAAGCCTATACTATGTCGAGACTTCGCGGTTACGAAATGAGTTTTTTAATAAATCTTTACATTCTGTTTAACTTTCAAAATGATAAATCGTTGAGTAATTAATGCAAATATTTGAGTCACTTGTATCATCCATCTTGTGCTAAGCGCAGGTGCAGTTTTATGATTTTGGGGAAAAATAATTTTTAAAGCAAAATAAAAATTTAGAATAGCTATTTTTTCAGTTTATTTACTTGTTTTTAAAGTTACATAATAACAGTTTTTCTATAATTTTAAACAAATTTAAACACATTTCTAAAGATCTCAGATATGTAGAATCAAAATTTTAACAAAGAATTGAATTTTAAACTAAATAGTTTAAAAACTCGGCGATCATGGACTAATGAAGTTTCACGGATTAATTCTGGGGTCAATTGGAACACGACTCTCCTTCCTATTTTTAGGCACACCGGTTCTTCATTGTGGGCTAATATTCCACGTAGTGATGTATTCAAACCATTATATCAATTGCCTCACCAGTGAATTTTCTTAATACTATTTGTTCTATAGCTGGTATGGGCCTCAAGTTCTGTAGTCCTTTTCGGCGTAATCTTATTGGCTTATCGAAAAGAAGTGTTGTTGAGACCCAAAGAAGATTTTTAATTTGTTTTCCTTTAAGCCTACGTGACAATTTTTATTCGACAAATCTATCGAAATTGATGAATTATTTACAGCATCTAATTTAGCTTCTTCGGATACCTGCAGCGTTCGCCGCTTCAGGTCAAGCTATTTGAAACTTAAGTTATTTACTGAAATTTCCATTTAGCACATTCGTAACTCAGTAAGAGCTTACCTGAGTGACCTAGAGGTCCCAGAGCCATGTACCTTTGTACTTATTTCATTGTATTACTGTCAAATTCCTTAATGCCTCTATTGGGCCTTCAACCAGGATATGGGGTTTTCCGGATATTAAGTAATAACCCTCGAAACGAACCATCGACTGCAATTCTTATTTTCTTCCTGAGCAATAAATTGTCAAACTTTGCTTCCACCTCCTATACCTGTAGACCATCCCTTTCACTGATTTTTGACTTCGATCCCTAGCGAAAACCTAACCACAGACACTTTACTTGTAGAACTCGTAAAGACAACTTCTCTTTTTTATTTCACTGGCGATTATTCTTTATCTTATAAACACACATTATCATTTCATCGTGTTTTTACAAATTATATTCTGAGATCCTTAACATTTATTCTATAATGTATAAGGAGTGTTCGAGAAACTCAATTTACGTATATTTTGAGTAAATTAAAACTGCAACGTGAACATGGTCCTTCGAGAGCCGGATTCTAAGTCTATCGAAAACTAACATCGAAATCGAATATAACGAACATTTATAAGTGATAATCAGCAAAACGCCTGGACTATCAATCGTGAATTGAGTAGCAATAATATCGAATCTATACGAACTAGTGAACAGAAAAGCGAATCGCGAGTGAAAATCTAAAAAACAAAAAACGAGCTGCGGGTGAGAAATAAAAAAACAAACTGTAGTTGGAAACTAAACTGTGAATAGTGAAAAACGAAACTGTGATTGTGAACGATATTGTAAATAGTGAGAATAGAAACTTTAAATGTGAACATAAGCGAAACTGTGGCTGTGTATACGAATCAATGAAATATACAGATTACAAAGAGTGCGTGTTGTATTTGTGCAACTCCATACTTTCGTGTATATGAATTACAACTGATCTCCTATTCAAAAATATTTGAGCCGATTGCAACAACAAACGTTGACATGATGAATCCTTAGATGAAAACAATGTTATTCAATTTAATTGCTAATCCTATTATAAATGTTTAAATCTCTCATACTGTCACCTTTCTGAATTACTAATCTTCAAATTTTGTATCGATGGTGCAGAAAAGTGTGGTGTATAAGCCGAATGAGTCCAAGGTCTTCAAGTTCAAATGCAAGTATTCGTAAAGTACCATGTCTCTCTGATACAACAAGGGGGCTTAGCATAAAAAGGAAGCCTGACATAAGATTGAAGTCTGACAGGAGTAGACCTAGACCCATAAAGAGGTGGCTCTGCAGAAGGAAGAGAACTTTCAGCGGAATGATATCTGTCACGAGAATAAGAAGTTTAGAAATGGGATACTCCTGGAATAGGGTTTCTATTAGGCAAACATTCGAACTCTGAATTCAAGTCTGCTACAAGAAGCAGAGAATTAAACTTTATTCCAAGTAGATAATCGTATATTGGTTTATCCTAAGCCCGTTGTAGAGATTGTCCCCCTACTCTCTGAGTGTCTTGACTTCGACCGTCTCTTCAATTGCTTTTACTGAAGAACTTGCCTGGAAACCCTAAGGTCCCTTTCCTCGTAGTACTTTACATTTTGTCATTTTCTTCATTTTTGTTAAAGAACGTTGTTAACTCAAAAAAAAAAAAATTGTGTATTAGTGAATTTGTGAAAAACAAGATATACCAAATTCAGCCAGCCAGTTTCAAAACTTTGAAATGCTAAAAAATAATAATTATTGCATAATCTTCTCGAGGAAAACTGTTTACTCAAATATTGTTAAGCATTATTTTGCAAGAGTTTCAAATTGATAGTACTTGATTACACTTATCGCGGGCAAATAAAAGTCTATTTTTTGTGATTTAGCATAAAGCACATTGCACTGGTCGAAAAGTCGCAATATTCACTATGGTCCTAATTATAGTTCATGAGTTGTGAGGCGGGAATTTCCGTTCTGATATTTTACTCATGAAACCATTTTTTTAACAAAAATTTAAAATTTACCTTTACATTAAAATTGATTTTTAATTATTAATATTCAAACTCAGTATAATACTAAAATAAAATAAAGATGCAACTTATTTATCCTATATAAATTTTGTTAATGCACACACGGTATAAAGTTTTTTATATCTAATCAGCTTTTATTGACCTATTCCATATTAATAATAATGAATATTATTTAGTCTAATCAGGTAACCTATAAATTTGCCAAAACGTCACATTATGCAAACACAATTTCTTAGACATACTTTTCCGATTTTTTTTCCGCAGTAGAAAAATGCGTGTCTAGGAGTTCTTTGTCCTTTGTCATCATCTTCATTTATTAAGTATCAAAATATCAGTCTCAAAACGGTTGCTAATATATCAATCCGGATTCAAATATGATGATAGTATCAAGTGCGAGTGAGGACATCGTTCAATAATAACTTAAGAAGTTTGAAAATAACTATCAGACTCCTGTTTTCCCCTATTCTTCTCCTTTTTCCCTTTCTGAAAGAATTTCAACTATTTTTGGATAAAAGTTAATTCTTTTTCATGGAAAAGTCTGCGCTTATATTTCTGTTTAAAAGTTCATCTTTTTTAGTTAGAAATTTCACTATTTGATTCAATTATTTTGTATGAAATTCTACTATTTTCTTGTAGTCATACGTTTGGATGCAAATTTAACTATTTGTTCTTATTTCTTTTATTTTTGAATTGCAATTATTTTTTTTTAATTAAAAATTTTAATATAATGTTTTTCGCAGAAAATGCATTAGCTTTATTTATCGTTCCTAGTTAAAAATTCATGTATTTTGTTGCAAACTTGTCTTTTTTGTGAAATATTATTCTTCTTGGTTGTATAATCATTTTATTGTTGTTGAAAAATTAGGTATTTGGTTGAGAATGGAACTATTCGGTTGAAACTTGAACTTTTTTGGTAGAAAATCAATATATTCAAATACAAATTTACCATTTATATGTAAATGTATCTGTTTTATTAAAAATTAACTGTTTTGTTGAGAAATCATATTTTCAGGTTATAATCTTTGTTCGCTCATTCTTCAGTCACTGCCTTTTGCCATTGAATTACAAAATGTTTGTGTGCTAAATCATTCTAAGTGGCGGGTAGCTTGACGTAGGTGCAGTAATTCAGAAGAACTAACCTTGAACTGTTTTATGTATTTTGTATTATACAACAATCGTTTACCTAAGTAATCATGCTTAAATGTACCATTCCGAAATTATTTGAGATTCCGTGATTGTTGCCTAATGGAGTTTCATAGGCTAGTTATGAGCTTAATTCAAACACCGCGCTGCTTTCTATGTTTATGCCCCCTTGTTTTTCATTCTTATAAAATTTTTACAAAGAGATGTATCAGAATCCATTATTGCAATTGCGTTACCAGTGGATGTTGGTAATACTTTTTTCCCTATACCCGCGCCGTAACTTGCTACATGCACGTTCATTCAGAAGAACCTAAGTTAGTCTTCACTCAATTGTTGTCGTCACAGCTAAGTAATGTGCCATTTAGTCATCTAGAGAACTAAGTAATGACATGCGCATCCTCAATCTACCGCGCATCCTAACTCAGAGGCTTTTGAACGAACATTGTAGCTCGTCCCGGCCTGGTGATGGGGGAAAGCATCGTGTGCGACGAGCGGGATACGTCGATTATCCCGCTTGTTGCACAATCTATTATTGTTCATCGGTTGGCATTTGCCTAATTTATGGCGATTCACTCGCACTTGAATTGGTTTATTAGCAGGAAAAGTGTATTTTTGAATTCCAAATTGCCGGCGCAGGTTATTGTGGGGACCTATCACGGAGAGGAGGTTTCTCAGAAAGAAGAGACCTTTCAGGAGAATTATGTTTGTCAGGAAAATCAGAAGTTCTGAATCACGGAACACCTGGAATAGGTTTACCATAAGGTAAACACTCAAATGACATAAGAAATAGATGATTAAATTTATCTTAGAGCAGACAATCGTATGTCGTGGCAGAATAAGAAGGTAAGTTTGAAGGCATTGAGGGATGTTTGCACAAGCAAACTGGTCACAGACAACAAGTTTTGAGTTTTAAACAAGTCTTCAATCCTCCATTTAGCACTGGAATAATTGAATCAAAAACCAATGCAAAAACTCATTTCAGTCCTCTTCAACGCTAAAATTCGTCGGATGAATAATAATTCTGCATTTTGTCTATACTGGGGTTCAATTTTGGTAATTTTGGTTTTCTTGTTTGAAACTGTCCAATTCAATATTTAATCATTTTCAGTTAGACGCATAGAGTTCAGAGTGAACCACATTCTGCATTCTCCTGGAATAAATATAAATTAAATTTTTTCTATCTTTAAACAAATTTAAATACAGGTTTGAAAAAAAAGAAATTGAGATAGAATTGGGATTAAATCGCACGAATTCTGGTTTACATATAGATTAAAAAATAGGTTGAAGTTTTAGATATATAGCATATGTTATTATATTTATTAATAGAATTGAGCATGAGCGGTAAGAATAGGGCAAGAGTTTTAGGAATCCTCATCTTTTCAAATTAGGGCATAAGCTGGTCAATGTGTTAAAAAAGGATTTAATTAACAATGCTACTAATGGAGATTATACTGCTACATTGGATTTTATGATACATATGTTCTATATTCGCTATCTCGAAGATTAGAGGCGTCAAGTTTGTTCTTCTGAAATATTTACATTTCATTAGGCTTAATTTCAAAAAACAAAATTTAGTTAATACATTTTTTAAAAGTGATATCACAATTTAGATCCTGTTCTTTTAGTAATATTAAGAAGCCAGAAACAATGACTTTATTTCCTGAAATGATGTAACCAGATAAGTAAAAACTGTAAAGTTAAAAATGATGAAATAAACTGTTTACTTGCTATTAGATATAAAATTTCGAAGAAGCTTGGTAATAAGAAACTCAGACATTCATCGAAAATTACTGCCTCTATTGCGAAAGAATTATCAAGTCTTCTGGAAAAACTTAATGGTGAATAATGATGTAGATGATCTAATAACTATAGAATAAGGATGAAGTAATTTAGAATTACTTATTTGTAAACTTGTTTGATTAAGAAAATTGCCAAATTAGAATTATCTTTTTTTTTTTATTTTTCTTTTTTAAACCCTTATCAACAAATCTAAATTACTATGTTTAAAATTTCTTAACCCAAGGGCATAGCGGAGACTTTAGTCTGTCATGTAAATAGAAACACGGTCTACTTATTCAGATTTATCCCACTTTTAACGCTGAGAGAGCCAGCTTGTCATTAAAAATGCAATTTGGAAACCGCCTACACGACGTAGAGTCTCGGTGGTAACGAAATAATTTCATTTTGCGCGCCTACACCCACCCTAAATCTGCGAAGTGCTGAAACCCGCTTAATTTTGATAACATTGAGACAGATCAAAATATAGCAGAGTATATTTTAAATTATCAATATGCAAGTCTTATAAAAAAATCTGTACATTTTGTTTAATTTAGACAAAAAATTTGTTTAGCAATAAATATAAATATTTAAATCACTAGCATAATCCATGGCGCGATAAGCGCACGTGCAATTTTTCGATTTGGGGAGAAAATAATGTTTAAAGAAGTATAAAAATTTCAAGCGACTGTTCCTTTTAAGTTAATTTATTTGTTTCAAAAGTGACATGAATAAAGTTTTTTAATGGCGCTTTAGAAAATTTAAACATCTTTTTGAAGATTTAAGATATGTATAATTAAAATTTCAACAGAGAAGTGAATTTTTAACCAAATAGTTTGATCCTCAACAAAGAAAAAGACGAATTTTTACTAATTGCATTATTAACCAAAAAAACATAGAATTATTTCTAAAAAAGACCAGTTTTTTACAGAACAGTTTTTTATTAACCCGAAAATATAAGCTGTTAACAAAAAAGTTAATGTTCAACAAGATAAGTGAAGTTTCAACCAAATACACTGTTTGAAAATTGTTTGAATTGCAGGCTTTTTTAAATTACAAATATAAGTTATATTTCAGCTACTGGTGAATAAAAGTAATTTTCATTAAATGAAAAGCCATGAAATTCTCCAAAAAAAAACTAATTTTTAACGAAATTATTAAATTCTTAACCAAAACATATTAATTATCAACCAAAAAGATGAATTTTCAACAAAGAAGATTAATTTTCTGCCAAAAAATTATTTCCTAGCAAAATGATTACTTTTTCAACAAAATTATTACTTTCTAAATAAAATAATGAATTTTCAAAAAATTAGTTAAACTTTTAACCAAGTAGTCCACTTTTTAAACAAAGGGCGATGAACCCTCATAAGATAAATGTAATATTTGATATTTCAATTCAGCAAGATTTTTCTTTTAAATAAAAAATTGGTTGATTGATAACGAAATGACATATCTTTCACAATATATTGAATGTATAACCATAAAGGATTAATTTTCAATCAAGAAGATCAATTTTTTTACCAGGAAGATCAATTTCCTGACAAAAATTTCGAAAAAATTTTTAAGCAAAAAGGTTAATTTTCTACAAGAAAGATAAATTTTCTGCCGAAAAAGTCGAATTATCAACAAAATGGTTTTACTTTTAACCAATAGGATATCTCTTTTAATAAAATGATGATTGCCCGAAAAAAATGCATTTTTAACAAAGTAGTTCAGCTTTTAACCAAATAGTTATATTCTCATTCAAAGAAGGTAATTTCCTAATAAAAAATGTGATAGTTGATATTCCAACAAAAAAGGACTTTTATTTGAAATCAGAGAGAGTTTAACTAATCTAAAAATAATTGAATTTTGGAGTGAATGTATTTTTAACAAAGTAGTTAAATTTTTAACTGAAAAACATATTTTAATAGAGAAAGAAAAACAATGGCCTACAAATCTTGAAAATACTCAAAAGAGTTTTAGAGGTTTTCAGATATATCGAAAATGTATATAGAAGAGTCTTAAGTATTAATTTTTATTCTATAGCATTTATAAGTTTTAATTTGAAAATGCCTTAAAATCTTTAGAATTATTTTGTAACAATTTCAGAAATCTATGGATATATTTTTTAATCTTTTTAAATATTTTCTTGAAATTAATTTTTTAGTAGAAAAAAAATCATTTTTTTTCTTAATAATCTTAAGAAATTTTCTGATTATCTTGAAGCATGGCCAATTATTGAAAATAAAAAAAATTTTGGGAATTTTCCAAATGTTTTTAAATCTTTTTAAATAAAAATGAATTATTTTATAAAAGTAAGTTAATGTACTGCTTCTACAAGAGCTCCACTTCCCCGAAGCCATTTTTTTACTCTAATGAATTATTTTAATTTCTTCTAGTTAATTTGGTGTGCGGAATAATAAAACTTTAATTTTGATTGAGATTTTAGTGAAAATTGTAAGATTTAAATAAAAAAAATTAAAAATTATTTTAATATATTCTAGTTAATATTGCTATGCAAAATGACGAGACGCAGCATTCTGAGATAAAACGAAATTTAAACTCTTCTAAAGGTTTTTGATTTTTCGTGAAACATTTAGAAAATACTTTCAGATATTTTAAATTCCCTAGAATCTTTTGAATTCTATGAAATAGCTCATTATTGCTTAGATATTGACAAGTAATACGAGTATGTGAGAATCGTTGTTTAATACTGGAAACTGATTCCCAAAAACTTGCATCTTTCTCAATAAACTATTTTACTATTATCCCTTATCTTAAGAAGCGCGTATGCAAAAGAGCATTGTCCGTTCGCAGTTGCAATAAATATAAAAAGAAATAAACATGTCACTTTATTAAAAATTGAAAAAGAGACATAAAATTATCTCTGAAATAATGTAGAAGCTATAGTATGCGAACTGCTTTAAATGCTGTCAAAAGTGTCTATAAGTTGTCAATGGTTTCCTGCTTGAGCTGCATCGTACGCTGCAGAAATCACATCTACTTTGTCGAAAAACTAATATCAATTGAATTGAATGTTAGGAAAAACGTGCCTAGGTTTTAAAAGGATAAAATCTACCTAAAATAAACCAAAGCGGCATTAGTAAAACGATATACAGTCTAAATATGCGAGGTCTGTGCAAAAATTATTCAACCTTGTTCTCTAACTTTGTACGTAGTTGTTCTATTGTCAAAAAAATGGATTCAACATTTAGGAGAGATATCCGTCAGGCCCTCTACTAATTGACATGGACCTGCGAATCTTTATTTGGCTAGTATACGCAGTCCCGTAAACGTTTAACCACGTATGCGTCTTATTTCAGGATGACGCAATGCACCGAACAAAAATATATTTTGGGTAATAAGGTCTGCTGGTCTGAAGAGCTGGGAAAGTGGCACGAGGGCGAGGTCGTCGTCTTCGGCGACGAAGTTTACATGTTGGTTGAGCTGGAGAAGAGGGTCGAGAAGGGGATCGAAGGTGATGAGGATGCTTTGGGTGTTAAAGTTTCCGTGATTGGAGAGCTAGACCAGAAGTACAGGTAATGAGGACCAGCTTGATGATGAAGTACGTGTGTTTAGATATCTGGAAAAGGGGCACGGCGCATAGTAGCCCAGTAATGGATTTTTGCGGACAAACTCAGCTAGAGGTGGTAATTTTTGTTCGAATTTCAAGGTTTTTTTTTTAGATATACTTCGTATAAAATTCCGCATCAATTCCTTGAGGCCGAATCTCAATTTTTATTTTGTGTTAAATGTTACATTAATTAGCAATTAGAAAAAAAATCAGATTTTTCAATGTATTATTTTTTATCTTCGTGTGAACCAGTAAATTACAACAAAAATCAATAGAAATTTATGCATAATACAAAAAAGTGCTTAGCAGGAAGTCTCTTTAAAAAGTAATATTTTCCTGTAAAAAGACACAAACACAATGCGATTCCTTATACTATATAATAATAACAATTTTAATTGCTGACTTGAAATACAATTTTTTAGATAGATAATATAACAGTCATTCGCAGCAGCTAGTCTTCGAGAGAAAATAATTTTTTTTTTTGTAAGAACACGAATGTAATGCCATTGTTCATTTAATTTAAAAATAAAATAACTAGCACTTATGCCTAACAACAGTTTTAATGTAACATAACATTGTGGTGTATTTAAAGATGATTTTTGATGAAAAGAAAATATTTATTCCTATAAAAGTTCTATAAATATATATTTGAATATGAAATTCGTCTATGTCAGTTAAATCAAAGTTCGGCCTCAAGCGATTGATGCAAAATTTCATTCAAAGTATTTATAAAAAAAAACATTGAAATCGATTAAGAATTACGACCTCTACCTTAATTTGTCCGCGAAAATCCATTACTGGGCCACTGTGCAGCGTGGGGAGAACACATTGTCAATGAAATCTGCGCGAGTGGAGAGCTGGGAAAGTAGCGTGATGGTGAGAATGCCACTCTGGGTTATAAAGTCTGCGTGTGCGGAGAGCTGAAAAAGAGGGAATTTTAAAAACTAGCTTTAGACACAGTTTGAAGAAAGCGGCCTGATTTGTGGACAATTGGCGGACTGGGTTCTTGACCACAATACCGTACCTACCCAATCATTGCCGTTATACATTCCTGATCTGGCTCCTTGTGTTTTCTGGCTGCTTCCCAAATTCAGGTTTCCTCTAAAAGCAAAACTATTTCGAAACTTAGAGTGAATAATACAGAATTCGACGAAGCAGCTGTTAGAAATTCTTAAAGGGGACTTTAGGAAGTGCTTCTAAAAGTAAGAGAATCGATAAAAGAATGTTGTGGCTTTCAGAGGGGAGTACTTTTAAGGGGCTGACATCGCCATTGACTGGAATTAACTAGATAGCTCATTTCCATAATTTACTGAGTCTTTCGTTAATTTTAGTTAGAAAATTATTTGTGAAAAACGTTATAGAATTTTGAAACCGTGTTTTCTCTGGTACAAAGGTAAAGAAACGTATTCGATATACAGTCGCCTCTATTTACCTTGCCGCGGTTGGGACCGTAGGGAAGCAATTTTTGTGGAAACGATGTTCCCCCACTCTCGAGCCTAACTGGTGCTCGATGCGATTTGTTTCGCTGTCTGTTTACGTTGCCATGTTTATCAGCGGGCACAGCGCAGTGAAACCAAACAGCTATCAATATATTTTTCGTTCAATTTTCGGAACTTTTTAACTACATTCATCAACGGCGTAGCCAGGAATTTTTTTTTGGTGGGCTAACTTTACCAAGGAAAGGCAAACAAGGGTATTCAAAAAATAAAATTACTTAGAATTGAAGATGAACTACATAATTTTTTTAACAATTCATTATTGTTTTTAATGAAATTCTCTTCGCATAATGTTAGAAAGTTGCGGTTTCTTTTTGACTTTCACCTTTTTGTTTACTTTTTACATTCACATCATTTATAATTGAAAAAGTTTTATAATTGTCAGAAATTTGACCCCTTAATTTCTCAACGGATCTCCACGTTTTGAAACCGCCTGATACCGAAAGTCAAGTTTTTGCGATAGCTTCTGTCTGCCTGTCCGTCCATCCAGTCCTGCCGTATGCACGATAACTCACGAAAAAAAGAACGCATCATATCAAGCTTTCGCACACTTTTTCTGGGTCCCAAAAGAAAGAAGGAGTTTGTTAACCAGCTATTTTCGATAAAAATTCAAAAAGTGAGCACATTTTAAATATTAAAAAAAAACTGCTTTTAAAATTTTAAAATTCTATGCACGGTTATGAATAATATTCAAGAATATAAACAATTTATCCCAAAATTTCAAGCCAAAAAACGCAAAATGTGAAAAAAAGTCAAAGAAAGAAAAAGGTTGCTTTTTGAAAGCTCTATACGACTATTACGACAAATTTAAAAATTCAAAAAAAAAATGGAAAAATTATATTTTTCGATTTTTAAGCTTTGGCACACTTTTTCTGGGTCACAAAAGGAATGACTAGTTCGTTAACAAGCTATTTTCGATAAAAATTAAAAAAGTGAGCACATTTAAAACATTTTTGAAAACACTTTTTTTTTAAATTGTTTAATTCTATGTACGGTTGTGAATAAAACTTAAAAATATTAACAATTTATCCTTATGCCTTGTTTTGAAAGAAACGTAATTATAGGAGTTGTAGTATTTTCAAAATTCTAAAAAACAACAGAAAAAGCGAATTTCAAGCCGAAAAACGCAAGATATGAAAAAAAGTCAAAAAGAGAAAAACGTAGCTTTTTGAAAGCGATACAAGACTGTTGCAACAAACTCTTAAATTAAATAAAAATAGAAAAATTATATTTTTACATTCTCATTACTTATGATTAAGAGAGTATTAGAATAGTCAGAAATTTGACCCTGAATTTTTTAACGGACATCCACATTTTGAGACCCCCTGATACCGAAAATTAAGTTTTTGCGATGGCGTCTGTCTGTCTGTCCGTCCGTCCGTATGCAAGATAACTCTCGAAAAAATAAACGGATCATATCATGCTTTAGCACACTTTTTCTGATTCCCAAAAGAAAGAACAAGTTCGTTAACCAGCTATTTTCGATAAAAATTCAAAAAGTGAGCACATTTAGCATATTTTTTAAAACACTTTTTCAAAATTTTCTAATTCTATGTACGGTAATGAATCAAACTTAAAAATATGAACAATTCATTCTTTGCCTTGTTTCAAAAAAACATAATTATAGGAGTTGTAGTATTTTTCTAATTCGAAAAATTAACCGAAAAAGCAAATTTCAAGCCAAACAACGCAAGATATGAAAAAAATTTAATTCAAGAAAAACGTTGCTTTTTAAAGCCCTACAAGACCATTGCAAAAAAATTTTTAATTTGAAAAAAAATTAAAAAATTATAATCTTACATTGTCATCATTTATGATTGACAAAGTATGAGAATTGTCAGAAATTTGACCCCTCAATTTTTCAACCGATCTCCACGTTTTGAGTTTCCATAATACCGAATATCAAGTTTTTGGGATGGCGTATGTCTGTCTGTCCGTCAGTCCTTATGCACGATAAATCTAGAAAAAAAATAAACGGATCATATTAAGCTTTGGCCTACTTTTTCTAGGGCCCATGAGAAAAAACGAGTTCGTTAACCAGCTATTTTCGATAAAAATTCAAAAAGTGAACACATTTTGAATATAAAAAAAAACTTCTTTTAAAATTTTGAAATTCTATGTACGGTGGTTAATAATACTTAAAAATATAAACAATTTATCCTCATGATTTGCTTCGATAGAAAAAAAAATATAGAAGTTGTAGCACTTTCAAAATTCAAAAAAACAATAGAAAAAGCGAATTTTAAGCTATACAACGCAAGGTATGAAAAAAGTTTAAAAAAAAAAGAAAAACGTTGCTTTTTGAAAGTCCTACAAGACTGTTACAAAAAATTTTTGAACTAAAAAAAAATCGAAAAAATCAAAAAATTATATTTTTACATTCTCATCATTTATGATTGAAAAAGTATTAGAATTGGCAGAAATTTGGCCCACAATTTTTCAATCTCCACGTTTTGAGACCGCCTGATACCGAAAATCAAGTTTTTGCTATGGAGTCTGTATGTCTGTCTGTCCATCCGTATGCAAGATAACTCTCGAAAAAATAAACGGATCATATCAAGCTTTCGCACACTTTTTCTGGGTCCTAAAAGAAAGAACGAGTTCGTTAAGCAGCTATTTTGGATAAAAATTCAAAAAGTGAGCACATTTAGAATATTTCTTTAAACACTTTTTTTGACATTTTTAAATCCTATGTACAGCTATGAATAATAATTAAAAATATAAACAATTTATCCTAATGACTTGTTTTCATAGAAAAAAAATTATAGGAGATGTAGTATTTTCAAAATTTAAAAAAACAACAGAAATAGCGAATTTCAAGCCATACAACGCAAGATATTTAAATAAGTCAAGGGAAGAAAAACGTTGCTATTTGGAAGCCCTACAATAATATTGCAACAAATTTTTGAATTTAAAAAAAATCGAAAAATTATATTTTTACATTCTTATCATTTATGATTGAGAAAGTATTAGAATTGTCAGAAATTTGACACTTCAATTTTTCAACGGATCTCCACGTCTTGAGACCCCCTGATACCGAAAATCAAGTTTTTGCAATGGCGTCTGTCTGTCCGTCCGTCCGTAAACACGAATACTTTTGAAAAAATAAACGGCTCTAAGCAAGCTTTTGCACACTTTTTCTGGGTTCTTAAATGAAGAACGAGTTCGTTAACCAGTATTTCTTGACCAACGGTTATGATTTTTGTCTATGGAAAATGCTATCCAAAAATCTAATATTTCGTTTTTACGCCAAGCGAAGACAGATTTGTGATAAAAGTATTAGAGTGTAACTAAAGCCTTTCAAAATATCTACAATTTTTGTCTGAACCATTTTTCGATAAGAATCGATTTTTTTTAATGCATCGGAAATGTACAAGCCGAAAATTATAATTTTCAGCCAAACGACGACAGATAAGTAAAAAAGTTCTACAGAAGAATTATATCTTTTCAAAAGGCCTACAGTTTTTTTTGTAAACATTTTTTGATAAGACTTAATATTTTGGTATTAATTTTCGAATATACGAGTACTATGAAAAAAATCAAAAATTCTAATTTTGAAAGAAACGACAGATAATATAGGAAAAAGTTTTACTAAG
Source organism: Amphibolips quercusostensackenii (assembly GCA_032357855.1). Classification (NCBI taxonomy): domain Eukaryota; kingdom Metazoa; phylum Arthropoda; class Insecta; order Hymenoptera; family Cynipidae; genus Amphibolips; species Amphibolips quercusostensackenii. Next base: position 781 of record JAUELO010235678.1, on the reverse strand, counting down.
TAACTGTAAATAGAAAATACAAATTCTGAGCCAAACGTCGTGAGATACGAGATAAGATCTTGGTGAGCAATTGTAGTTTTTCAAAAGTCTTAAAAAATTTTATTTTAAAATTTTTCGATAGTAAGCTTCATTCTGGTTTTATTTACTTAAAATACTATGGAAAAATTTAATATTCAAATGTTCAACCAAACGATGAAACATGCGAGAGAAAGTCTTTAAAATCAATTATAGTTTTTAAAAGTCCTACAAAATTTTGTTGAACCATTTTTTGATAAGACTTGCTATTTTGATTTTATTTATCAAATGTACTATAGAGAATATCCAAAATTTAGATTTTTAACCAAACGGCGCGAGATACGGAAAAAAATTTTAGAAGGCATTTCAGCTATTTAAAAGTTCTACAAAATTTATTTAAATGATTTTTCCATATGATTTGTCAGTTTGATGTTATTCATAAAAAATATTTTGAAAAGTCAACAATTTAAATTTTGAGACAAACGACGCGAAATATTGATTTAAGCTTTAAAAATTCCTGAAAAAATTCTTTGGAATACTTTTTGACAGGAATCTTGTTTTTAATATATTAACCGAAATTCATATGCAAAAATCGAAATCCCAATATAATGCTAGAAGACAGGAGATACGTAAAAAGTATAAAAGAAGACTTGTAGGATATTTTGTTTTATTTACAAAAATAATATGATGATGAAAATCCTATTGTAGATTTTTATTGTAAGGTAATTTAGAAAAAATCAAGCGCGTAGCGCGAGTTTCGCGATGA
>JAUELO010235209.1:0-15798 GCA_032357855.1 Amphibolips quercusostensackenii | reverse complement strand
GGGACCCTATAAAACAGACTTATGGGGTTGATATTTGAAAAGTAATATTTTATTCGCATTCTGTGACTAATTGTGAATAAAACTGGTGAATCTCGAACTCGATTTACTTAATATTGAGAATTCTGAATAAAATTTACAAAAACGTCTTTTTTTTATGGAAAATGCGTGTTAAACTTCATGAGGCTTGCGCCACCTCTGAATATTATTTTTTTTTCGAAAAAAATGGGTTGATTTTTTTATGGATTCGAACAAATTTCTGGGCATTTTGCATTAAAATTCGAAAAAAAATTTTTTGGACTACCCTAGTGGGCATGCTCACGTGACAACTGTTGATTTAATTTGGATTTCCCATAAAATAAAAGACAGTTGAACACAAGTAAAATTTTTCATCTATGCTCAAATTTTCGCTTGCGGGAAGTTTCTTAAATTCTGTTAATTTATGAAGCGCATGAGGTTTTGCACATAAATCACAAGCAGGCTTTTCTGTAGCCGCATACAAAAAAATGTAATGATTTAGTTTTTTGTTGTCAATGACTTCAGTTGATTGGCATTGGGAGTTCCTAAACGACCTTGAAATTGTTGAAAATCTTTAAATCCGACTTTTTCTCTGCTTTTTTAGTTATATCATGGTTTCGACTATTTGATCCTAAAATGTGTAATGATTTTGATCAAAAATATATTTCGAACAAATTTTCATTTTAATTGATTTCGAATTATTCTAAAATATCTGAAACTGAAAGATTGCTTCTTATTTAATAGTACAAAAATAATCAGTGTCTGATTTAAGAGTGTTTTTTATTGTACTGTAATTTATGCACATATGTAGAACATGTGTAGATCCTTGTGCAAAATAATTTTTTAAAATAAATTCTTCGATATGGAGCACAAATTTGGTTACAATGGAAAATATTTTTCCGTAAATGAGGCACTCAAAATTTATATCATACTTTCATGTTACAATATTTAATGCAATAAATAAATATATTGAGATAAAATTCTCGTTTTATACTTTAGAGTCATATTTTTATTCCTGGTGTATTTGAATGTTTTCTAAATAGCTTATTTTGTTTGATACCATTCAGTGAATTTTAGGGAAATTTTTATATATTTTTTTATGCAACATGTAAATTATATCAAAAGTTACCGTGGATCATTAAGAATAAAAAAATAAATAAAAACATATGTCTTCTTTTTGTTATGCTTTTTTTATCTTTTTTGAAAATACACATAAAAGATTGGTGGTCAAATTATTATTATTATTATTATTATTATTATTATTATTATTATTATTATTATATATATAGAGAGAGAGAGAGATAAGAAATTATTGCAAAACTTTTTACAAAACATTGTTTTTTTTTACTGAACGTTAAAAAAGTTATTTATGTGCATTGTTTGTTTTTCGTGTGCTGAATAAAGGCCTTGCTGAAGACGTAACTAATACACAATGTGAGCATAATTTAGAAATAACAGGAAATGGAAGTTTCTCAATTACATTTCAGAATCATGTCCATTTCGACAAATACTAGTCTCATTACTATTTGATAAACTAGCAATAACAAATTTTTCAAAATATGTGTAAGCAATAATGACACAGAAAAAATTTTGCATCCGCATCAAACAAGAAATAATTTTTTAATAGGAATACAACAAGAATGACACATAAATAATATCTATTACTTTTCAAAAATTTGAAAATAAAATTTTCATAACTTATATTCAATTAAAAAAATAATAGAAAGTTTTCTTGAATAATTTCATATCATGTGTTTTTAATCTATATGACATGCTATCATTTACACATTTTTCATTTTCACATCTGATAACAATGTCATTACATTTTTACTCAAAAGTTGTTACAAGACTATAAGTATTGCTTTCTTAAGCTAAAATATCGATATTTTTTATTTTTTAATTAAAATAATGAGTACTATTCTTTCGAGCTGTAATTGAAAATTTTCCATTTCAAGGTCAAAAAAATAATATAATAAACGTGTATGGCTATTTGAACATTACAATAATTTAATATCTTTAAAAAATATTAAGGAATATGCTTTTGTAGGAGTACAAATGTGAAATTTTCTAATTAATTGTATAATATTCTACTCATTTTGTAAAAAAAAAGTAAGCGACTGAGTGATAGCTGAAAATAATTAATTTCACATGTAAAAATAATAAATAATTTCAGAGTTTAACTATCAATTTCTTAATAAAAATTCAATAATTTATTTACGCTAGCATATATAAATTTAAAAAGGTAATAAAATTGGAAAATACAGATAAGAAAAGTATATTAAAAAACATAAAATAGATTGTGATAGTTATAACTATATTGATTAAGTCTGAAGATGATATTGTGAAAATTGTAAATAGTCAACGTCTCTTATTTAAAAATAACGTGTTTACAAATTTTTTTTTTTTTAAATTAAAAAAATAAAAATTATTGTCACATCTCATCTCTTTCACTGGACTAAATTTTTTCTTTCAGGTGTGCCCTAAGGAAAAAACTACGTGATTTGATAAACAATAATACAGCACACTTGACGAAAAAATCTTCTGATTTCGAATTATGTACACTGCAAATAAAAAATTTGTAACTTCTACATTTTTAATGAAAATGACAAAATTATAGCTGAGCAGTTGAATTTATAACGAAAAAATATTTATTTTTTACGAAAACTGAAAAAGTTCAATTTTTAGTTTAAAAAATTAACTTTTCACCAAACTAGCGATTTTTTAACTAAAATGATGAATCAGCAAAAAAAAATAATAATTCGGAAAAAATAGTTACATTTGCAAAAAGGTGATACATTTTCAACAAAAGTTCTGAACCTTTAGATAAATTCATTTGGTTTTTAGCTTAACAGATAAATAAAAAAAAAGATTCATTCCACCCAAAAAAGTAGAATTTTTAGGTTCAAACAAATTTAGGTTTTTTTCCGAGTATTTTATAAGATATCACAAAGATTTTAAATATTCTAGTAATTTCAAACGAATGTAAAAGGTTTGAGAAAGACTGCAAAAATATTTAAAATGTGTCAATGATTTTAAAGGAATACAGAAGATTTGCGAAAGATTTCGCAAATATTTCAAGCAATTAATAAATATTTTAAAACATTTAAAATATTTTCATTGATTTCAAAAAGTGTGTAACAAATTTGAGAAGATTTTCAAGATTTCAAGCGACCAGAAAAGATTTTACGAACCATAGACTAAAGAAGGATTTAAAATATATTTCAAAAATTTTTATGAAGATTTAAAATAATTTTACAAAGTTTTTACAGATTTCAAAACTCTCAAGCACGTAAAAGATTTCAACAAGAGTTCAGTACAACAGATTTCAAAGATTTTAAAACACTTCGAATATTTTGAATGATATTAAATTTTTAAGAAGATTCCAAAAGATTGAACAAAGATTTTAAGTATACCAGTGATTTCCAACGAATATAAAAGACTTCAGAAAAATTTCACAAATATTTCAAAGAATTTATAAGGATTTTAATTGATTTTAAGAATACAAACATTTAAAAATATTGAAATGATTTTAAACGATGTCAAAATGTTTTAGCCAGATTCAGAAGTTTTTAAAAGATTTTAATGAAAAAATCATTTTTTTTGGTTGAAAATTTAATTTTTTGTCAAAAATTTAACTGTTTCGTAGCAAATTCGTCTTTCTGGGTTGAAAAATCTTTCTCAGTTACAAATAAGTCTGAATTTATAGAAAATTCAATAATTTAGTATGAAAATTAGTGTTTGCGTTAAAAATTTATACTTTTGGATTAAAAATTCGACTGTTTATCTATAAAATTTTCCTTAACTTGAAAATTCAGTAATTTCGTTGAAATGTTCTTTCTTAACCAAAAAGTGTTTTTTAGTTGAAATTTCGTCTACTTTAGTAGAAAATTGAACTGTTAAAAGTAAATAATTCAAAATTTGTATTTCCAGGTTAAAAATTCTACTATTTTCTAGAAAATTTGCCTTTTAGATTCAAAATTTAGTGATTTGGTTGAAATTTTTCTATTTCTTGTGAAGAATCGTTCTTAGTTGGAAAGCATCTTAGAAGATTATTGAAGATTTCAATAATTTTAAACAAACACAAAAGATTTCAGAGAAAAAATCAAAGAAATATTTCACAAATATTGAAAAGATTTTATAAAAATTTGAAAAAAAATTCATATATTTTGGTAGAAAATTCCACTGTTTTCCTGGATAATTAGAATTTGAGTTTCAAAATTCAACTATTTGACTTAAAACCTTAGTTTTTTTTTGAAAATTGAACTATTGGTTAAAAATTCAATTTCTTTGTTGAAAAATTTTTTTTTTTGAGTAGGAAGTAATATTTTTGGTAAAAATTCAACTGTTTTGTAGGAAATTCGTCTTTTTCGTTGAAAATCTTTCTTAGTTAAAAATTCGTATACTTTGATAGAAAATTTAACAATTTGGTGTGTAAATTAGTTTTTTTTGTTTAAAATTTATATCTTTGGATTGAACATTGGACTGTTTTTCTTTAAAACTTGCCTTAACTTGAAAATTTAGCAATTTGGTTTAAATTTTTTTTCTTGAATGAAAAGTTTTTTTTAGTTAAAAAATTTGTCTACTTTGGTAGAAAATTAAACTATCAAGTAAAAATAATAGAAAATTCATATTTTGAGGCTGAAAATTCTACTGATTTCTAGGAAATTCGCCTTTTAGGTTAAAAATTTAGTTATTTCAAGAATTTTAAATATTTCAAAATGGTTGCAGTGCATTATATTTTATATACTTTAAAACATTTCAAAGATTTCAAACCATTTAAAAAAGTTAAGAAGATTCAAAAAGATTTAACAAAGATTTAAAACTATCACAAGAGATTTTTAGAAAGATTTCACAAATATTTTAAAAAGGGTAGAGTATACCAGCTTTACTGATTTCAAAATATTTTAAAAATTTCAAACGATTAAAAAAATTTTGAGAAGATTTCAAAAGATTTAACAAAGATTCCAAGCGTATATAAAAGATTTTTAGAAAGATTTCGAAAATATTTTCAAGAAATTACTTTTTAATTTGAATTCAATTTTTAAGATTTTAAAATATTTTGAAGATTTTTTAAGATTTAAAAAATGCAGAGAAGATTTAAAAAGATTTGACAAAGATTCGAAACGATTACGAAAGATTTTTAAAAAGTTTTCACAAATATTTTTAAAAAATTATAAGGATTCTAAAAGATTTCAAGAAGGGTACCGTACACCAATTTCAAACATTTCAAAGTATTTTAAAGATTTAAAACGATTGAAAAAATGCTAAGAAGATTTTAAAAGATTTAGCAAAGATTCCAAACATTGGAAAAGATTTTTGCATAGTTTTTACAAATATTTTTAAAATTATAAGGATTTTAAAAGATTCCAAGAAAAGTAACGTACACCAATATTAAACATTTTACAGATTTAAAACGATTTCTAAAATGTTAAGAAAATTTAAAAAAATGTTACAAAGATTCCAAACGATTACAAAAGATTTTCAGTAAGATTTTAAAAATGTCTTAAAAAAATGATAAGGATTTTAAAATATTTCAAGAAGGGTACAGTACACCAACTGTAAATTTTTTTTAATATTCTGAAGATTTTAAACGATTTAAAAAATGTTTAAAAGATATCGAAAGATTTAACTAGGATTTCAAACAATCATAAATGATTTTTAAAAAGATTTCAAAAATATTTCCAGAAAATTATAAGGATTCCAAAAGATTTCAAGAAGGGTACAGTACACTAACTGTAACGATTTCAAAATATTTTAAATATTTTAAACGAATTCAAAAATTTTGAGAAGATATCAGAAGATTTAGTTAGGATTCCAAACGATTATAAAAGATTTTCAGAAAGATTTTAAAAATATTTTTTAAAAAGTACATTTTTATTTAAATTCAATTTTTAAGATTTTAAAATATTTGGAAGATTTTAAGCGATTTAAAAAATGCTGAGAAGATTTAAAAAGATTTAGCAAAGATTCGAAACGATTACGAAAGATTTTTAAAAAGTTTTCACAAATATTTTTCAAAAATCATAAGGATTTCAAAAGATTTCAAGAAGGGTACAGTACACTTACTGTAACGATTTCAAAATATTTTCAATATTTTAAACGACTTAAAAAATGTTGAGGAGATATCAGAAGATTTAATTAGGATTCCAAGCAAATATAAAAGATTTTCAGAAAGATTTCAAAAATATTTTTCAAAAATTACATTTTAATTTGAATTTAAATTTCAAGATTTTAAACGATTTGAAGAATGCTAAAAAGCTTTAAAAAGATTTAACAAAAATTCTAAACAATTACCAAAGATTTTCAAAAAGATTTCACAAATATTTTTAAATAATAATAATAAGGATTTTAAAAGATTTCAAGAAGGGTACCGAACACCAATTTTAAGCATTTCAAAATATCTCAAAGACTGACAACGATTAAAAAAATGTTAGGAAGGTTTCAAAAGATGTAACAAAGATACCAAACAATTACAAAAGATTTTCAAAAAGATTTTACAAATATTTTTAAAAAATTATGAGGATTTTAAAAGATTTCAAGAAGGGTACAGTACACCAACTGTAACGATTTTAAAACATTTTTAATATTTTGAAAGATTTAAAAAATATTGAGAAGATATCAAAAGATTAAACTAGGATTCGAAGCGATTATAAAAGTTTTTCAGAAAGATTTTAACAATATTTTATAGAAATTACATTTTAATTGAAATTCAAATTTAAAGATTTTCAACGATTTAAAAAATGCTAAAAACATTTTAAAAGATTTAACAAAGATTCCAAGCAATTACCAAAGATTTTAAAAAAGATTTCACAAATATTTTTTAATAATAATAAGGATTTCAAAATATTTCAAGAAGGGAACCGAACACCAATTTCAAGCATTTCGAAATATTTGAAAGACTCAAAACGATTTAAAAAATGTAAGGAAGATTTTGAAAGATTTAAATAGGATTCCAAACAATCATAAAAGATTTTTTTTAAGATTTCAAAAATATTTTTTAAAATTATAAGGATTTTAAAAGATTTCAAGAAGTACACCAACTGTAGCGATTTCAAAATATTTTAAAGATTTCAAACGATTTGAAAAATGTTGAAAAGATATCAAAAAATTTAACAAGGATTTCAAACGATTACAAATTTTCAGAAAAATTTCATAAAAATTTTGAAGAAATTCTGAGAATTTCAAAAGATATCTCCGAAATGTACAGTGCACCAACTGTGAAGATTTAAAAATATTTAAAAATTTTTGAACGATTTAAAAAATGTTGAGAAAATTTCAGAAGATTTAGCAAAAATTCCAAACGATCACAAAAGATTTTAGAGAGATTTCATGAATATTTTTAAGATATTATAAGAATTTCAGAAGAAAACTCGTTCTAAGTTGAGAAGCATCTAAGAAAAATTGAAAAGATTTCAAAGATCTCAAACAAACAGTAAAGATTTTGCAAAAAAAAATTAGCGGAAGGTTTCATAAATATTTTTAAGATTCTACTAAGATTTCCAAAGTTAAAAAAATAACACAAAGAATACGAAGATTTTAAAATTTTTACAAAAGCTAAAAAAATTTCAAAAGATTTGACAAAGGCGACATATGTTTGCAACAAATAAAGAAATTTGTTTATTTATGAGTCAGCTTCTTTTAAAAATTGTTGGCTAACATGAATGAAATAGCTTATTTTTTACATGTATAACAAACGGTTATTTTATTATTTGATGTAAAAAAGGAGACCTTGAAAAACTTGATTTCTTGACCTTGAAAACCTGGGAAAGACCTTCAATCTTACTAAAAATCGCACTTTTGATTTAACAGTTCTTTCATCTAAGTGTTATCAAATCTGTAAAATTTCTCTAGCAACAAGTTGAGTTTTACTCATTTTGATTTAGAGAGACCTCAAAGTATTTTTTGCATAAGGAAAAAAGCTATACAATTAAAATATTTTTCTTCAGTAACTCAAGTTCATGCTGATACAAGGTGACGATTACTAAAGGCAAATAATTTTTGCAAATTTTAATAAATAATTTCATTTTTCCATGAAAAAAAAGTAAAATGTACAACCAAAAAAATTTTGACAATTCAAAAGAGTCCTCAATAGAAAAGTGGTGATAAACATATATATGTGTAACTAATTTTGAGTTTATTGATCTATTGTAATTCAAAAACTGTAAGGAATTCTATTTTTCAACTTTAATGAAACAATCAGAAGACGATGTTTTTGAATTGGGGCAGGTTACATCACGCTCATAATTTCCCAGTGTGACCTTCTTATTATTTGGATACGTAGAATTAAGAATGTAGCACTATCGCGTTATCTAAATCAATTTTTCTACTTTTAACGTTTTTCATAATTAAAACTTTTTTTTAAGATATTATGAAACGTCCTAAGCAAATTTATTTATATGCATCTAGCAGTTAGTTGCTGACCACAATTTAATTAGGAAATATCTCGACTATTAAAAATACTCATTTTCTATTAATCTTAAGTGGCTCACTTTTTGCTAAAATTTTACTACTTATTATTTTTTAAATGTTACCAATTTTGATTTAGAAAGACCTAAGAGTATTTTTTGCATAAGGAAACAAGCTATATAATTGAAATAACCTTCTTTATATACTCACTTTCAGAGTTAATCAGGATCATGCTCATTTAGAGCAAATAATTTTTACAAAGTTTGCTCAATAAATGCAATTCTCTATGAAAAATGAGGAAAAAATACAACATGAAGAATTTTTAATTAAAAAATAGAGCTCTGTGGAAAAGCAGCGCTTGAAGATCCTGTATAATTAATTTCTATTCGATTGATCTATTGTAATTTGTAAATTATAAAAAATTCTTATTTTTCCTAACCCTGTTAAAAAAATCATAAATGTTTTTATTCATGATTGAATCATGATAATGAAATCATTAATGAATTTAAATTTAGAGAAGCTAGGTCCCATTTAGAATTTCACAAAGTCACCTTCTCATTAAATCAATACGTAGACTAAAGAATGGCACACTATAGCGTTAGCTTATTAAACTTTTCTATTTTTCACGTTTTCCACATCTATAACATTTTTCAAATTATTGTAAATTAATTTATTTGTATCAATAAATAAGTTGCTTGCTAAATAGTTTTTAAAAATTTGCTAAACAATTGTAATTTTTTGTGAAAAATAAGAAAAGTAAAAAACTAAAAAAATCTTAAATATTAATAACAGAACTCTGTTGAAAAAAGCACATTTTTGCTACTTTTAACAGACTAGGTCACGTTAAAAATTTCTCAATATAACCTTATTTTTCCAATAAAGCTAAAAATGTTACACCATCGCGTCGTATTATCTTATAAAATCTTCTACCAAAATTTCAAATCGTTTAAAATCTTTTATATGTTTTGGAATCTTTAAAATCTAGGGTACTGTACGCTTCTTGAAATCTTTGAAATTTTTAAAATTCTTATTAATTCTTAAGAAGATTTGTGAAATCTTTCCAAAATGTTTTGCAATTGCTTAAAATCTTTTTTAAATCGTTTGAAATTTTTTTACTATTTTTATTTTGTTTAAAATCTTTGAAACGTCTTTAAATTTTTGAAACTCTTGTACTGTAACCTTTTTGAATTCTTTTGAAATCTATATAATTTTTAAAAAAGATTTGTAAAATCTGTCTGAAAATCTTCTGTGATAGTTTAGAATTTTTGCTAAATCTTTTCAAATCCTATCAAGATTTTTTAAATTGTTTAAAATTTGGAAAATGTTTTGAAATTCTTCAAATTTGGTGTAATTTACCCTTGTTTAAATCTTTGGAATGCTTGTATTTTTTTGGAATCTTTATGAATTTCTTATGACATCTTCAAAACTTTTGTGAAATATTTTGATATCATCTAAGAAAAAATTTGATAATGTATAACATTTTTTTAATCGTTGAAATCGTTATCAAATGTTCGAAATCTTTTGTAAATTTTTGTGAAAACTTTTAAATATAGTATACACGCCTTTTTTGATTCTTCGGAATGTTTTTAAAATCTTTAAAAATATTTGTGAAATCTTTTTTAAATCTCTGTTCGTAAGATTATTTCTATTCGTCAAAATCATTAAATTAATTCAAATATTTGTGAAATCCTTTAAATCTTTTAAAATGTTTTGAAACCTTTTGAAATCGTTCCAAATCTTTGAAATATTCTTGAATCTTTCAAATCTGGTGTACCTTTTTTCAGATCGTTAGAATCCTTTGAATCTTTAAATTTGTATGGCCATTAGTTATTATAATTCTGAAACTGAATTAACATTGGAATTTTTACTTGATAATTTTTATAAATTGCAAGTTGTATACCACAACAAAATTTATATTTTAATATTCAGTATTAGCGGAGAAGAAAAATTTATAGAATTATTCACAATATTAAATTATGTTTTCTGCAATCTATAAAAAATTGGTACAATTTACAAAAAGTGCCCTGAAATCTATTTTTTACTTTGTAATAAACAAAAGAGAAATTATACCCTGATAAATAAAAAACTTTACATCTGCAAGATTTTTTCTGAACGGGATGTTTCTCTCATAATAGACTGAAACATTTAAATTATTTTTCGTATTTTAATAAAAATTACTTTCTTGAAAGCAAATATAGATAATATATATAAAAGATAATTCGTTTGCTGCGCTTTTAATTGCAAACGGTTTATCCTACAAAAAACATGACCTGAAAAAAAGCTTAATTTTTGCTCAGATATGCTAAGGTTGATTTTATAAATTTTCGTTTTATTAATAAATGAAATTCTTTTTAAAAATAATTGAAACAAAAACCATGTATTTTCAACCAAAATAGATAAATTTCGAACAACAACAAAAGTTGCTTAGCTTCTAACCAAGTGATGAAATTTAACTTAACAAAATAATATAAATTCTTAACAAACAATGTGATAGCTAATATTTCAACCAATAATTATTTTAACTTGAACAAAAACCATTTACATTCAACCAATAATACTTATTTTTTACAAGAGAGTTGCAAAAATAAAATACAAATTTTCAACCAGAAATAGAATAGTTACATTCGCAGATAAAAGCGGTAATTTTGTAGGAAAATTAATTTTCAAACTAAAAAAAAAATTGATTTTCAACTTAAATGATGAATCTTTGGGAACAATAAAATGAATTTTCAACAGAATAATTCAATCAAGTACAGTCGAATCTGGTTGTTATGCGCCTGGATTATAGCGTTCCGAGAATTTTTGCCGCACCGCGATCTATTGTGAGAGCCGTGCCGGGGTTAAAAAGGGCAGGTCTTTAGCTGTCAGCCAAGTGCAATAAAGCGTAAAAATAAGGAGCGTAGCAATAAAGTGCTGTACCTTAACGCCCTAGCTAGGTAACTGCCTCATTACGTTGAATCACTGTCAAGCCGCAAAAGCACACGCGTATACATCACGAATAAGCACGAGAGCGGCCTCGCGTTAACCAGCAGTGAGGCTCCGAAGACAACTGAAGCTGACCGGATGTCAGGTTATTTCGTGTCATGCAGTGATGCTAACCAACAGCGACTTCTTAAACTGCGCATGTACCATAATACGCGAGTCCATTTGAATTCAATTAATAGTATCAATAATTGTAGAAATAAATATTTTTTATGTTTTGTACTGTAATAATTTTGATAAAATTTAATCTCAGAAACACCTAATTTCTTGAAATAATTTATTAATTATGTGAATTTTACAAGTGCCTATTTCATAATTTGAAATGGACCCGCGATTTCTGGTGACAAAGTCGCTGTCTATTGGCATCACTGGATAAGCAAACTCGTGCGTATCTCGAAGTTATTGCCGTTATTAGAGCAATTTTAATGAACAGAGGCAGTTAATATCAAGCCATTCTAATCAAAAATGTTATACTACGGCCTCAAATTAATTATTCACTATAAGATTTTTTGTTATTAATTTATTGAAATTCAAATTCTTCGTGATTGTTTCAAATTGCTGGCGCTGCGCATGTCGTAGCTACGCTCACTCTATCTTTTCTCTACGACGTTCTCAGACGTTTTGTAATTTCAAACTGTTAATAGCTGGAAAGTGTTTTGCAAGGTGTTTCGTGGCAAAATAGCGATGTGCTTTGGGATACTACTGTTTTTGAATGGTTTAAATAAGCGAGAAACAGAGATGATTCAGTATCCGAATCGATAATTCAGGAGAAAGCTCTCATATTATACGAGATGTTGAACGTCTAAAAAAAGTTTAAAGTACGTAAGCAGAAAAAACATTTATTTTAGCGTGTAACAGCAAACTTTCTTTCTTATTTCTGTTAAATATTTAGTTTTCCTTTGCTCCGTATTAGAAATGTAGATTTTCAAAATATTTTGTAGTACGCAGAAAATCCAATGGAAATGCTTTATCATAAGCCCCTGACTGTTTACTTTCCGTTGGTCCTCTCTAGTTGTTTATACCAGCCCCAAATCCAGTCTAACAAACAGGTTCGACTATAGCTGAATTTTGAACTAGAAAGATGAATTTTCACCAAGGACATAACTTTTCTACCAACAAAGAAGAATTTTGTTATAAAATACGCGATTTTTTAACAAAATGTTTAAATTTTCAAATAGCAAAGATCGTTTGTGAAATAAAAATATGAATTTTTAAATAAAAAATTTAATTGTTTTATTTTGAGTTTGCGCCATTATCCTCAAAATCAAGAAATGAATTTATAAACAAGTGTTAAAATTTTCAACCAGATATATCAATTTTTAATTGACATGATGAATCTTTGACAACAACAAAAATCGATTTTCAACAAATCAGTACTTCCCTAACCTAAAAAGGTTAATTTTTAACGAAAAATGTAATAGTTTACATTCTAACCAAAGAGATGTAATTTGAAATTAAAAACATTTGAATTCAACCAAGAAATATGAATTTTCAAAAAAATAGCTAAAATCGTATCCAACCCGGTTCATTTTTAACCAACCTTTTGTATTTTTCAACAAAAGTATGACATTTCTAGCAAAATTGTTAAAATTTTTATTAAACAAGGTGAATTTTTAAATGAAATAATGAAATTTTCAGCTGAAAATGGTATGGTTAAATTATTAGTCCAAAAAGTCAATTTAGAAGCAAAAGAAACGATATTCAGCAAAATAGCTTCAACAAAAGAGTTTAACATTAAACCAAGGACTTAAATTCTCAACCATATAGAAGAACTATTTCACCAAAGAAGTTGAATTCCGTACAAAGAATATAATAGGGACATTTCACGTCAAACGGATTACTGGCATCCTTAAAATTAAGTTTAATCAATCAAACCAAACAAGGGCGCAAATCAAATCACTAGATACGTACTTTGAAAGTTATCTTGTATTTTAAAAAATTTTCTATCTTGGATTACGAATTTGACATTAGAAATTCAAAACTTAACTTTTTCTTTGTTCTCAGTAATGAATCTTGATTAAATGTTGTAAATAAAGTGATAAGACATTAAAATTTTCAGTCTAGAGCATCTGTCAATAAATTGCCATGTGCTGAAAATGACTTGTTTAACATTGTGCTCCTCCAAAAGCTTATCAATGTAATCTAAAAACTTCCGAATGCCTGAACATTTTCTACACTCATTTAGATAACAGCTTGGTTGGGATCCTTGCATGAAAAAAATTTAAACAATGTTTGTAATCCTTAAGATTATTTGAGATTTTTTGGGCCTCAGTTTTGAAAAATTAGTTAAACTAATTGGATTTTCAGGAAACTGTTCTTTGAATTGATTGTGCAAGGTCTTTATGTCACTCAGCAATAATCTTTCCTTCTCTTTTCTTTTTACCATCAGCAACAACACTAACAAAATCTTTTTTATTTGGCATGATTCCTATATTGAGATCGTTTTTGTTAAACCCTTTAACTTTCAATACAGTTGTTGCATGCACAGTTTTTTCAACTAAAGCAAATGGAAAAGCCAATACTCTATTAAACTTTTTAGATTTTTGTCCTTTCTAACCATTCTATATAATATCTGAAATTCGTCCGAAATTTTCCGAATACCCTAATGTTCAGGGGAAATAGTAAGTATACTTACGCGTAATGGCTTATTTGGTGGTAAAGAATGAAATTTATTTTCAAGCCCGTTAAAAATATTATTTATATCTGTCTTAGTGACCGTTGCATCGCTTGATATAGAAGGTAAGTCAGACTCAACAGATTCGGAATAAAGATTCGCACCAGTGTTAGGAGAAATTACATTTCCAGGATTCTCTTGTTCGTTGTCATATCTTCTACAGGATTTGCAAAATTACTGATGAATTTAGTAAATCGGAATGGTACTCTTCCATTTTTTTGTGCATCCTCTAGAGAATTTTTTTTTATGTGCCCTGAAGCAAATTATAAAGATGAACACAAAAGAAAAAAAAAGAGTAAAAGAATAAATATAGAAAATGAAAACCACGAATTCACTTGCACACCTTCTATTTCTACACGCAAACAATTTTCTCAACGGAAAAACAAAGTGGAAAATGAAAAAGACGTCGTCGCCAAAACAGTTGAAGCGACAAAACAAATGAATGCTTACACTTTCTATAAAGAAACATACAAAAATCAAGAAAAGCAGTAAATGTTCCGAAAAATATACCTAATCCTTTATTGATATTCTGAAAACAGAGTGAATAATCGTAAAAGAGTTCGCGTGCTACAAAAATTCAACCGACACACGCATTTATTCCTAAGTCAGATAAGACATTAACAAACATGCGACATTCAACTGCTCCAGCACCATTAGGTGCGGTAAACTACGATAACGATGAAAATTAATTGTCACCGGGAGAAGTTTCATTAAGAAAAATACAAAAACTGCAAAATTGAATTTCGAATATAGAAATATAGTTTATCGAAAATATCTAAATAAATATTCTCTATATTCAGCTATTGTCATAGACAGACAAAGACGTATTTAGACTTAGACAAAACAGATGCAGATAGACACAGACGCAAAAAGACACAGGCAGAAAAAGACACAGACACCAACAGACGCAGACGCAGACAGACACAGGCAGATGCAGACACAAACAGACCTAGCCAGATAGACACTGACGCAGACAGGCATAGGCACAGACAGACACTGATTGATTAAATAGTCGATTACACCTGTATTTGACCTTGGAGTAGAACCCCGTCTGGCAGACCTAGACAGACACATACACGGGTTAAGTGAGATATTTTATCAACATATTGAATCTTAAATATTTAAATTAGGATTTTTGATTCAGGGTCATAATCAGAGACCTCAATACTAATATATTTTTCAACTTTAGTGTCTATAAAAAGTTTCCCTAAATTCAAACAGCTTGTTTGAAGTGTTTGGCCGACATACTAAAAGATCAGTTTAAAATTTAGGATTTTTTGCTGTATCTTTAGGATCCACTATTCCAATATAAGAGTTTTTAACACGAATCTACAATCAAAATCTTCTAAATTCCCATTCACGAACTTTCGAGTCATTTAGAAGCATTCTATTACCACTTAATGAGTCAAGATGAGTCTTCAACCACTACATTTGATCCACCATTTTGAATTTTGTCAAATGCTACAATAATTTTGAAAGCACGTATCAAGTGAATCAATTTGCGCCTCTAGTTGTTTCGATTGGACAAACCAAATATTGAGGATGCCATTGATCCGTTTGGCGTGAAATGTCGGAATAGTAGGATTTTTTATAATCAAGAATGTGTGTATTGCGTATGATCTAGATCTGAAAAATTTACTTGGAATTTTACAAATAGCTCAATAACAGGCGATTTAGATAGACCCAGGCAAGCGTTGAATGCCTCAGGTAGAACCAGCTTC
>JAUELO010234564.1:0-15806 GCA_032357855.1 Amphibolips quercusostensackenii | reverse complement strand
ATGTTTTGTTAGTAGCAGCAAATGTTCGGTTTCTTGTACACGACTTTTGAGCACCAAAGATTTAAGTGATGCTAAGCTAAGTGTAGTGTCGATGGAATCAAATAAAAGACCAAGCTATTCTGCAGGCCTATCTGCGGCACGGAATAAAAACGCCGCAGTATTGACAACTTCATGTTGATGTACGAGTCGCATGAGAGAATCTGTGCTTTTTAGAACTAAGCAGGCTGTAGCCAAAACCATTCTCCGATGAAGACACTTCAAGCTCAGCAAGCCTTGACCTCCTTGATCTGGAGGGAGGTATATTCGAGGCACGAAAGATCTAGGATAATGACCTCGATGAATTGTCATCATCTTGCGTGTGCTTCAGTCAAGTTGCTTCAACTCATCGACGTTCCATTTTACTGCACCAATGGTGTAGAGCAGTACAAGAACGGCGGGCATATTGGTCGCTTGGATCTTATTCTTCCCAGATAATTTGGAAGCCTAAATTTTTCTGAAAGTTTGTCGATACCGTTTTCAAGGGCCGTTTTTAAAATACGTACATTTTAGCTTTTCGCTTGCGGTATTTTAAAATATGTATATGTTTCTCCGTTACCAAGATTTGAAATTGTATTTTCGCCTATGAGTTAAACATCCTGATCGTCACGCGATAATGTAGTTTCTAGACTTCCTTGGTGTAAGTGGACGCAGGCACACTTATTCAGTCTAAAATTCGTGCCAGTCGCTTTAGAGTACCTTTTTACCGCCGCCACAAGGATGTTATGGTCCTCTTTTATAAAAGCAAATGGCTTATGGTTCGTATTATCGAATGCCCTACGGTAGTCAATCTAAACCATGGACAGAATGCTTGGTATTTGAACAAGCTATGAGTCTGTAGTTCTTCGGACTGGACCAATCTCTGATCTTGGGGATCAGTATCGTGCGTCCTTGTAGCAACTACTGCGTAACAGGTTGCTCCCCGTTCAAAAAAGAAGTAAATATACGAGCCAGATCTTAGTGCATATAAGTGAACTTTTTTCACTAAAAGTTGTTGATTTTATCTGGCCCTGGCGCTGAAAAGTTCTTAGTTCTAGCAATAACTTTCATTACGTCTTTGGCAGTAATAAGAAGACACTTCTCCTCTGGACATTGCAACATTTGCCTTCGGCAAAAGTTACGAAAAAGTGATTATCTGAAGTTCCCAAAAAATTTAATCTATTCTCAAATAGGCTAATTTTTAACGGCACATAAGGTTTTATTAAGCAGGCGGAAAGGTTGAGAAGAAAAGGTGGAATTTTTCTGAATCCATTTTATCCGCCGTTCGAGGTGCTCTTTGGCTGTTGAAAAATCTCTTATTTTTTGCGTCCAGTGCTGTTTGATGGTCAACAGTTTAGGCTTGTTCAGTGTGTAATTGGCTTTCCTTAAGTTTCGAGCAAGTGCTCTAACTTTTAAAGTGATTTTTTTGTTTGATTTTATGTAGCTAATCACGCAATAAACATTTAATGCGTGCCGTCTCGCCGTTAAATTTTAAACTGGAGCTGTCCAATATGCTCGCGAGTCTAACTAAGGCTTATTAAAGTATCATTACTTTTCCTGTAGCTCAGCAGAGAGACCGCCTCTTCGTAAACAACACAGTTTAGAGTACAGAGTTTACATCTTCGGGGAGCAAATCGAAGAGAGCAGTATTAACTTCCGCTAATTTTCCCATTCTGAACAAAACCGTTTGGTGGATTTTTGATCTCGTAGTTCTCATATTGGCATTATCGTTTATCTGCGAATGTGCTCAGCATATTCGGGATGCATATTGACTCATCGGTCATGTAACCTCTGCATAAATTCTCTTCGCGCTGCTCAGCTTCTTTGTTAACAGGTGAGGATGTTGCTCCTGAGTTAGTCTGACCATTTAAAACGATGTTCTCGCGTTTGTCCGGGGTCATTGCCTGGTCGTTGCCTCGGTTCGGTCCTATTGCCACTCACATCTGAACCATGGCCTCTATTTAAGACAGGCCTATGGCGGTTGGGACTGCGCGATACTGGGACATAACCGCATAATACTTTGCATTGGGGAGTTAGCCCAATGCAACGTGGCTGACTGCAAGAACCAGAGCTTTCGGGCTATTACGTGCCCGCCACCAACATATTTATGTCATCACGGTTTTACTTTAGTTGTAAAGCAGAGAGTTTTATGCAAAAAATGTATAAAATGAAAGAACTGTGTGTGGATATGGAAAAGGGAAGAAGAGAAAAAGGGACATGAAAAAAGTGAAAAGGCGAAAAGGGCAAAGGGAAAAAAAGAAAGGGGAAGGGGATACTTTATCTAAAGAACATAATTATTGCTCTTCAACAAAATTATTAATACATAAAAAATTAATATTATGAACATGAATAATATGAACATTCTGTAAAATTGAAAGCATATTAGTCATGACCCTTGTAGGTCTTGGGAGCCTCTTATTGTCAATGTCTCAAGTTCGACTTCCAAAGACGAATAATTTTTACTCATGAAGCAAGACTTATCAGTTTATTTGAAAATTCATCTTTTTGGTCAAAACTTCAACTATTTAGGTAAAAATTAGTTTTTTTTCAACACACTAAATATATAAAAAAGAATTTTTATTGGAAAATCAGCTTATGATGTGGGAAATTTAGGTATTGTATTAAATACTTGTGTTTTTGTTAAAAAATTAATCTTCATTGTTGACAAATAAAATTTACGATTTTAAATGATAATTCGCCTCTCATGTTAGAAATTCAAATATTTGATTTCAAATGGTTTTTTTTTCAATTTTGAACATAAATTTGCTTTATGGTCAAAATTTGGTCTTTTTTACTTAAAAATGATAAACTTTCCCTAGATGTGCAACTATAGTCAAGAGTAAAAATATAAGGGAAAAAATTTCATTTTGAGATCATTAAAATCTAAGCTGCAACAAATTTAAGTCCAGATTGTTTTTTAGTAAATCTGACGAATCTTTTTGATTTAGGTAACTCACATATTTTTAGAAAGTTCATATAGTACAATAAATATCTCAATCAAATTATCAAAAAACATATAACCAAGACGATTTTTGAGTTAAACTTTAAGAAAAACCAACCCACAAAACAACATTTAGTAGGAAGATGTAATAACCGATGTGAATCAAGAAATTGTCTTCATTCGTTTTTTTAGTACAATCTCAAAGAATTTTGAGAAAAAAAATAAGTTTGAAATTAGAATTCTTTCTAAAGATGACTTGAAGTTAAATAAGTTTATTAATCTTGGCAAAGACTAATTAGATGCTTAAGACCAACGCAATATAGTTTATAAAATTACTTGTTGATGTGTCAAAAATTATGCAGGTTAAACAGAACGCCTTCCTCAAATTAGACTAATAAATACAAAAATGATATTGAATGTGCAGAAAATTCATTAATTAATTGCTAAACATTCAATATAGTACCATAACGACGATCAAAATACCATAAAATGGGATAAGATTAAAATCCCACAATCAGACCTAATTATTATAAACGTGAGTTTCTTGAAATAGCCTTTGTTAAAAAAGGCGATAATCGTGTTTTTTCTGTAATTAATACAATAATCATATAAATAAATTTTTGATAAATTAAGCTACTCAATCATCACAAGTGGGGTATTACATATAATAATAATCATGAAGAATTAATTTTTTCTAAAAGAAAACGGCAGATTGAGATATATTAATAAGTCTATGAAATTTGACGTATTTTAATTACTTCAATGATTTTTACATTATAATTACTAAAGTACATTTACATATGTATCCCCAAAAAGAAACTCTATTGATTTTATGCCTAAGCGGCTGCGCCCGTCTTTTACATGTCTGTACTAGTATTCACCTACAATTTTTTTTTCGTAGTACACAAGGAAAATCGCAGTAAAACCCGTGTATAGCACAGCGGACGTAATTTCAACTATAATCTAGTGGCAAGCAAGCAAATTTTTATATTATTTTTTTTCAATTTTTTTTTTATTCGAAACATTATACTAGGCCTCAGTGTCGGTTTATAACAACAATAGGTAATATTTACATTGTAGAAAGGTCAGAAGTCGTCATAAATATATTATCGTTTGACTTTGTTTACTTGCTTCAGTGATCCTTTGGTGGCTTATTGTTTGCTTTGCTGCTGGGTCTGAAAAATAAAACGATTTTTGATTTAAAAATTAGCATCATCATGTGCATGCTATGTGTGATTGCCTTTTTTCAATTTTAGAGAAAAAATAATTGTGTGTGTGTACTAAATGTGATGCATAATTGTTACTCCACCCAGAAACAATTTTAATTTTTAATCAAAAACATTTTAATTCATATATAAAAGACAAATTTTCAACAAAAAAGTTAAATCCTCAAGCAACAGCGAAAGCTTGATTGTAAATCATAAAAAGATATATAATTCGGTCTCAGTCTAAAAACGTTTCTTCGATTAAAATTAATTTTTTTTTTCCAATAGAAATTTTTTTTTAATTTGAAATATTTCTGTTTACTTTCTGGATTTTGTGGAGCTGGGCAAAACCCGTTATAGTTTCGGTCAGGTGTTACCCGTACTTTTTTGCCGGAAGGATTGTGGAGAAAGCAGGGGTAAGGAGTAGAGGAAGTATTGGAGAGAGGAAATGTATGAAATGTATGTAAAAGGAATGTATGAGAAAAGCAGTAGTGGAGATGAGGTAGGAGAAGTGAAATTAGGGGAAGTAGAGAGTGTAAGGGGAAATTAAGAGAGGAGAATTATTCTGAGGAATGTAGGGGTAACGAATCATGGTAAAGGTAGTAGGGTGTGCATGGAAAGGACGATTGGAGAGAAGTGAGTTAAGGGGAATAAAGAGAGGGGAATTCAGGTGAATAAAGACGGAAGTATGTGCAATGCAGGATCGTTTGGGAAGGATTGTAGGGATGGAGACGCTGGGGATGTGTAGTAGGAGTGTTTGGAAAAGGCAAGTAGTTGAAGGGCAATAGTAATATGCAATGGAAGTAGAAGAGAAGTAAGCAAATTCGGGGTGGTTAGAGGAAAGCCAAGATATGGCTACTTTGGATAGGGGTGTTAAGGGACGGGAGGGAAAGTATGTTAGGCACGGGGAAATGAAGGGTAGAATAGTAGTGTGGGAAGGGGTAAACCTTTGTCTAGAAAAATGCTTAGAACATTGTGTTTAGAAAAGATTAAACAAACTTACAGATTCTTATAGAAGTCCAGTTTCTCCTCCCTTTCCTCCTTCGATGCACATGGCATCGCTGTTTTGATAACTTTTTTTTGGGCCTGCCATTCACTATTTGTGCCTTCATTTTTTGAAAGCTCGCTAAGACTTTTTGCTACGTTCTGCCACCTAGTTTTTGCGTCCTCGTTAACTTTATCACAGTTTTTTTCTACTTCCTCTTTATGTATACCGAAAAATGCTATTAAAGCTTCATCTGTGTCATATCCGTCTTTATGGGGGGGATGTTCAGAATCAAAGCCTACTGTTTTGCCTTCTGTTCTGCCTTCTGAGAATCCTAAAAAGTAAAAAAATATAATAGAAATAGAAATGTTTGCTACTCTTTAAAAAAAAAAGATTCTGAATGAGAGATCATTCACAAATTAGGTAAGACGATTTACAACTAAAAATGAACTAGTAACATTTTCAGTAAAAGAAAAAATTAACTTACTACAAAGAAACAAGTTTTCAGCATAGCCTAATTTTACATCAAAGAAATGAATTTTCAACCACATATTGTAAGATACAAATTTTTAATCTGAACTCTAAAATTTTAATTTGCAGCAAAAAAATCCGAGAAAAAAAAGGATTTTCAAGGAAATAGTTGAATTTTCTAATAAAGTTATAATATTTTAATAAAAAATATTACATTTTTGATCAAAAAGATCTACGTCCTAGCTGAAAGTTATATGTAGTTAAATTTCAGCAAAAAAATTAATCATTAACTAAAGAAAAGACTTTTCAATAAATTAGTTGAATTAAAACCCATGTAGTTAAATATTTAAACCAAAATAGATAAATTTCAACAAAAAAAGCAATAGCTGATATTTCAACCCAGAAAAATTTTAATTTTGGATAAGAATTTTTGGAAATATCAGAAAAATCCCTACACCATTTTATGGAAGACCCAAGAAAAGAAATTATTTTAATTAATTTAATTTCTTTACTTATACTCACCAAAAGAAATTGACACCAAAGTAAGGATTAAGAGTTTCATCATTGACGTGATGAAAAATTTACTTAGAAAAATCAGAAAGTAAGACTTTTAGCAGAATAAATCAATTTCACTTATTTCGGTTCTGAGGTCGAGGTACTGAGTTTAGGCCATTTATATACTGAAATTGTGGAGGAAAATACCATGGAAACAAGGAAGAGTTGTAGATGATGACATTGACTTAATTTAAAGTGGTTTCATCATGAATGGAAAACACGTGTATGACAAGCATTTTTCTTATCAAGGATTTGTTTGCTTGACTTTGAAGTCAGTCTAAATAAAATTTTTCTCAGCTAAAATTTAAAATTTCACGTTTTTTTTAATTCAAAATTTTTAAAATACTTTCGGTTTGAAAATTCAAATATTTTGCAGAAAATTCGTTCATCTGGCCTGAAAGATTACCATTGAGAATGAATATATTTCTTCTTATTGACTGAAAAATAATTTTTTGTTGAAAATTCAATTCCGTTGATAGAAATTGAACTATTTTTTGAAACTATGATTATTTAAAATCTTGAGTTGAGTTGTTTATTTATTAAAAATTAGGCTTGTTAATTAAAAATGCAACAATTACCTTTTTTGGTTGAAAATTATTTGTTTTTGTTGGAAATTTGATTTTTTTTAGTGAAAAAATTCTCTTGTGTTGTTAAAAATTGAACTACTTAGTAAAAATTTGTTAGTTTTTTGCCGTAGACCATTTTTTTTGTCGTTAGAAATTGAAATATTTTGTAGAAAAATAATTTTTTGATGGTGTTGAAAATTCCAATTTTTTTGTAGAAAATTAATTTTCTTAGTTGAAAATTGATCTTTCTACTGAAGAATTTACTTTTTGTTTAAAAAATCATTATTTATGTCGAGAATTCGTCTATTTGGTGAACAATTAGGCTATATTGTGCAAAATTGTTTGTTTTTTTTAGTTGACAATGAGCTTTTTATTTGAAAATGTGGCGATTTCATTTTTGGACATACATGTAACTTTTTCAGTTACGAATTTAATTATTTGGGAGAAACTTTATGTCTTTGTTGTAAGTAAGATTTTTTTAACACTTACTTTTTTTTAGAAAATTCATTGTTTCAATTAAAACATTATTTCTTTGGTTGATAGTTCAACTATTTTTTTTAAAACTGTTCGATTTTTTTGGTTGGAAAATTATCTTATTTTTTTGAATATCCAACTATTATAATAAAAATGTATTTTTTGTTAAACATTTATGATTTTCATAAAGAATTTAATTATTTTGTTACAAAATAATTTCTTATGTTGTTATTGAAAATTCGACTTTTTTGGTAAAAAATTAATTTTCCCAGTTAAAAATTCATCTTTTTGTTTGAAAATTCAACTATTTGGTTCAAAATTCATTTTTTTAGGACCCATCACCTTGCTGAAAATTAATTTTATTTGGTAAAAATAAAACTATCTGATTAAATTTTCATTTTCTTTTGTAGAAAGTAAATCGTTTTTGTAAAAAATTCATGTACTGTGTTAAAAATGTACTTTTTTGGTTGAGGAATTATCATTTCGGTTGAAAATTCATCTATTCTGTAGATCATTGAACTATTTTTTATAAAATTTGTTTTTGAAAATGAATAGTACAAAGTTTTATTTTTAATAAAATTTTTAACCCTCTTTGCATTTAAAAAATCATTGTTTCAATACTATTCGTGTAATTGAAAATAATATATGCGAAATGAATTAATAGAACCTAACAAGAAAATCCAACTATTTCTTGTTTAAAATCTATTATTATATTCTTGGTTAAGAGTACAACTCTTATAATTCAGAATTTTATGAACATTTTGTTTTTGTTTCTGGTTGGAAACTAATTTTTAATTTAAAATTTTACTTAATGATTTTTCTTGTAAACTGATATTTTTTAGTTAAGAATTAAGCTACTCGTTCAAAAATTAATGTACTTTGCTAAAAAATCGTCTTATTTGTACAAAATTAATTTTCTTGGCTGAAAATTGATATTTTTGTTAAAAATTCAACCATTTGGTAAACATTAATTTTTTTGTTCGAAATTCATCATTTTATTGAAAAATTCACTTCTTTGGTTAAAAATTCATTTTTATCTTTAAAAATTTATTTTGTTAACTGGAAATTGAACCAATTTATTTTTGATTGAAAATTGATACTTTTTGGATTAAAGAAAAAAAAACATAATTCTCGCACGTTTTAAGAAAATTCTAAATTGTATAAAAATAATTTGTTAGAATTTCTGATTTTTACATTCTTATCATAATGAGTCGTTGTCATCTGTATATCGTATAACTTTTAAAGTACTAATTAGATTAGATTGCAATTTAGCACACAGTTTTAAAAACTAAAAAGAAAGATCATGTTCGTTAACCAGCTATTTTGGAATAAAATTAAAAAAATTATAGCGTTTTTAAAATTCTTGAGATCACTTTTTTTTTAATTTAAAAATTCTATGCACGTCCGTTTGTAGTACTTGACAACTTGATTAATTTATTTTCATGACTTTTCTCTTAAAAAGAAAATCATCAGAGTTGTAGCATTTTTAAAATCCTAAAACAAGCAAAAATAAACATTTTAATCCAAACAACGCACGATATGAAAAAAGTCTGAAATAGAAAAATGGTGCTTTTTGGAAGCCCTACAAAAATATTATGACAATTTTTTTAATTTTTATGAAAAATCGAAAATTTAAATTTTGATCCATCAAAAAGCAATGAAATATCGAAAATTCCATTTTACGGTACAACTATGTAAGATACGCAAAAATATCATTTAACAAAATTGTGTTCCCAACAAAAGATCTACAAATTTGTTACTGATTATTTTTTAATAGAATACGTAATTTTTGTTTTATTCGAAATAAATATCATTGAAAATAAAAAATTTAAATATTTAAAAAGCGATGCAAGGTACAAAAAAAAATTATGAGACAAAAGTTGTTCACTAAAAAAGGATCTACAAATTTATTATTGATAATTTTAAGATAGGACAAGTAAATATTCTTTTAATCGTAAAAAAGGATTAAAAATGAAAAAAATTAAATTTTTAAGAAATTATACAAGAGACAAATAATAACATGAGGACAAAAGCTATTAAACCAAGAAATATCTACAAATTTGGTGTAAGCCCTTATTATCAAAATATATTAAAAATAAAATGAATAACTTTTTGGAACAACAACACAGGCTATTATAACATTTTATTTAACAAAATTTTTTACTTAAATTATCTACGAATTCGCTTAAAATTACTTTAGCTTAAATGCGTATTTTTAGTTCAAATCGGAAAAAATAACATTGAAAATGAACAAATTAGAATAATGGAAAAAGGAAACAAGTTACAATCAAATATTTGATAACAAAATTTCTTTTTTTATAGAATGCGCATTTTTAAATTTTAAATATAAAACAATGAATATACGTATGCTTAAATATCAATGCCCCTTATGCATTCTTATAATACGATTTTATTAAAATGATAAATTTTTCAGGATAGCTGAGAATGAAATTCAATGCAAAATACAAAACAAGTATTACACTAATCGTGATAAATAAAGTTTGTACTTTTTTTTAACAATATTTGATTGAGCAATTTCAGTCCGAGGTACAAGAATAAATATATTATACATTTGATATGATAGCGTTGAAGATAATGTAGAAAAGTTCACATTTTGGACAAAATCGAGTGCGAAGCACGAGACACGTGATGAGAATGTGTTCGTTAAAGCCCAAGGAGCTTTAACAAAAGGGTATTGACCATCATCAAATTAAAGTTCTCTATGCTTTGACCTTTAATTTTAAAAGGCTTGTGCGCAAATGTTGGGAAAACACAAAGACCGAGCGCGAAGCGCGAGAACCTACAGTCGCGCACCCTAGGCGCGCTCAAACTTGTAAGCGAAGCGAGCCGCATGCACAGCGCGCGATGGTATGTGCTTGCGCAGCTGGCAGATTTTTTATTATTTTTCACTAGCGAAATGTGCACATTTAGAAAAGTTGTCATAATTGTTGAACCAGTAAGAAATTTTTTTATATTTTTGAATAAAATAATATAAGTTTCTAAATTTAAGAAACTCGAGATCGAGAAAAGCGTTAACTAAATTGTTTTTAGTTTTATGAGAGCATGGACTTTGCTCTTTTGACTTTATTTTTTTCTGGTTTGGAGTTGATAGAAAAATGCAACTTTTTATGTTCCGTGAAATGAAATCAAATTTTCTCTCCTCAAAGACGTATTTATTATTCCCTGTCAGAGGAAAGATTTCAGTGTAAAGTATTATAATAGTTCAACCAATTATAATTATCATATTATCATAATAATGATATATGTTATGCAAATGATATATTATTACTACTTTTGTTAAATCAATTTAAATAATTAGAAATTACGAAAAAATTAAACTAGAGGATAAAAAATGATTTCACATCTGTTATCTAAAAGTATGAGGTTTATTTAAAAAATGGGTGCTCATGTTTTTGTGCCGAAAATTTTTTCTCGGATTTTCTATGGTCGGGAATTTTCGACTCAGGTGAAATTAAAAACTTGGGGAATTTGATTATTCTGAATTTTGAAATTGCTGGCAATGTAGTTAAAAATTTAATTTTTTAACTGAAAATGTTACAATTTCACCATCAGTTGAAAATTCGTTTTTTTTGTTCAAAATTGATGTTGTTGGTTAAAAATTAATATTTTTTAATGTAAATTAATTTTTTTAACGAAAATTTAGCGAGTCCATTTTCAGTTGAATTTTTCTCTTTTTGTAATTGAAAATTCAACTATCGTGTTAATAATCAAACTATTTGTTTAAAATAAGTTTTTTGGTGAAAACCTAATTTGTTTAAATAAGAATGTAGCTATTCCATTTCTGGTTGAAAATTTCTCTTTTTTAGTTGAAAATTTAACTATTTAGTTGAAAATCCCTGTATTTTGTCGAAAATTCGTCTTTTTAAGGGAAAAAATTAATTTTTGTAGTTGACATGATTTTAGTTGAAAATCCATGTCTTCAGTTTGAAATTAAACTTCTTTTTGGAATTTCCTCTTCGTTAAAAATTAAATTGCTACTTAAAAATTCATCATGACATTTTTGGTTTAAAACTTATTTGTTTTCAATTACAACGTTCAATTATTTTCTTAAAAAGTAACAAATTTTCTTGAAAATTTGCATTTTTGGCACACTTCACCTTTTTTTCTAAAAATAAACATAATAATAGTGATGTGTATTCACGAAAAAGAATCTCCTTGAATGAGAGAATTGGGGACAAATGCTTTCCACATTAAATATGTGTTCACGGAATAAATGATTCATAAAATAAGAACCAACACTTACGTGAAAAGTATGTTAAACTAATTAAATTATTTTACTTACGGTTTTTTCTTCAAATTTTAACAATTTTCTAATTCTGGAATTTTTAATTGTCATCAATTTTATAATTTCGTGAATGTTTTATTTCTAATATTTTCTTCTTCGCGAATTTCACAGTTTCGGAAATTTAAATTATTTGATAAATTATAACTATCTCCGAAAATGGAAGATGCCCAAGCATGCAAATATTTGAAAGAGAAAATTTCATAAATTATAAAATATACGCCAATTGCGAATTCCCAATTCTGAACAATTGAAAAATTATTCTAATTATGAACCAAATAATAAAATAAAAAATGTGTTCGAAAAAAATGGCACAATCAGATACTTCTGTATGGAAATTGTTAATAAAAATTACGAAAATTAATATATATATATATATATATATATATATATATATATAATGTCTCTTACCCAAATCTGAAATCAATAATTTTTTCAATAGAGTTAAAAATGTTACATCATCGCATTATTTTATTGAAATTTAATGTTCTACACGTTTTCTGTGCTTATAACTTCTTTTAAATTATCCGTATTATACAGTTATAAATATTTGTCTGTTTACCAAGCAGCTAATTGTTTTTTACAATTGAATTATAAAATATTTTGACTACTTCAAGTAACAATTTTCTGCTGATCTTTTGTGATCCACGTCGCGCAAATCAGGTCTGTAATGTTTCATTATCAGTTAATTAATTCTTAACGACTTTTATTCACAAAAATAATAAATTTTTTTAATGAGAATAAAAGCTATAAAATAAAAAAGACTTCTTTAGACACTAAAGTTTACCCCTATTTAAAAAAAAATGGTTTCTAAAAGTTTGCTATAGAATAGCAATTTTCTACGGAAAATTTAAAAAATGTACAACCACAGAATGTTCTAGAAATCGATAACAAACTCAGTTAAATATTTTTAACTACAAACATGAATTTTTTCATTAAAAAAACATCAACGAATTTTTAACAAAATAGTTCCATTTTCAACCCAAGAAATAAATTTTCAGCAAGAAAGATGCGTATTTAAATTTTAAAAACACGAAAATTATTTTCAACTAAAAATGTAGCAGTTTGATTTTCAATTAACAAACCTGATCTCAAACTAAAGAAGTTTGTACAAATTTTTTAAATTTTCACAAAATAAAATAATTGTTATCTAGAATAATGATTACTTATTAATTATTATTATTGTTAATATTAAATACATGATATTAATACTTCTCAGTAGCGATGTCATTGCGACGCTCTGCCGTCAGACACGATACTTATAAGCTTTACTGTTCTTTAAATGTTTATAACTTGCGAACCTAATTAGTGACCATCTATTTTTTTTAATAAAAATAAATAAAACGAGGAATATTATTAAAATATAAAATGAAAAATTGCGAAACCCGTCAAAAAATCGCATCTAAATGTTCTTTTGAGTTTTGTTTTGGTGAAACTTTGGAATTTGTTTTCTTCAATATTTTATATAAAGCAGCATCTTGTTTTACAACATGATAATAAGTTTTATTAAAATAAAAAAAGTTTTCTAAATATTACAATAACAAACAAAAAATTACTTTAAATTTTAAAATAGTGTAGCTCCCAAAATTCTTATGTCCTTTGGCCACAAAACATTACTTATTTAAAATGTTATATATAAATGTTTATAAATAACTAACATTTTCACGTAAAATATTACCCTATCCTTGATAAGAAATCTCTAAACGATATTGTCGTTTCCGATGTGACGATACTCTCGAAAGCCTTCGGTACGCGTGTGACAAGATGTTCCGTTCAGTATCCGTAAGTTAGAATGCAGTGGAAAGATGAACGAGGGTAACGATTGTTGAGAGTAGCGTTTGCTGAATGTAGGTTTGAGACGATGATCCGCAGTTAAAATGCAACGGAAAGAATGACGATAGTGACGATTACCGAAAGTAAGGTCCGCTGAAATCAGTGTTCCCAACTGAGTCGTCTTTGTCTGCACATGCATGCATTGTTTATTGGCTATAATGCGCGCCTGCACTTGATAGAGCTTTTTCATGAAGCCATAAAATTTCAAAATGGCCGAATACCTCGGGCATAACACTCGTCCTATATACGGTGAATCGCATTAAATATACTTTTCAGGATCAATTAATTCTTTTATTTAATGAAAGTGATACGCTCGTGTTTTGTTGTGGGTTGTTTAAAAAAGAAAGAAAATGATCCTGGAATATCGTTTTATAAAATCCCAGCTCTTATAACTGAAGCAAACAAAAAGTATTCTAGACCGGGTGGAGCGTACACTTTTCAGAAAAAGTAAAGTTTTCGA
Source organism: Amphibolips quercusostensackenii (assembly GCA_032357855.1). NCBI lineage: Eukaryota > Metazoa > Arthropoda > Insecta > Hymenoptera > Cynipidae > Amphibolips > Amphibolips quercusostensackenii. The sequence goes on along the minus strand of JAUELO010234564.1, from coordinate 1,998 downwards.
AAAAAAGAAGAGAAAAATGGATAAGTGCGATTGAACGTGGTCCTTTGAGTGATTTGCAGCTAAGAAATGCGACAATTTGCTGAAACCCTTTCATATTAAGTAAGATAAAGTAGATACATTTTACACAAGGCTGTGGGTATCAAGATGTAAGCTCCAAATCCAGTTTTTTCATTTAACCTAAAAAATAGTAGCATTACATTTTTTTAATACTTAGCTGTACTCGACTTTTAAATAAAAGTTTAAACACAAAGTGAAAAAATGTGTACTTTGATGATTCTTTCGTAATATCAAAGTTTCGAATGATTAGGTTAGTTGAAGGTACCATTTGAAAATTTCATTTTTCGCGAAAGTCATTAAATTAGACAGTTTTTCCCTGTGCATTCGTACTTTAATTTGAAAAACGGAGTACTGCTTAGTATCTTAAAATAATTTAATTTTAGTATTTATTCAGTAAATCGAGGTGATTAAATTTTTAAAGTTAGAGCTTGAGTCAAACAGTTGAACAAAAGGTAAAGCGAATTGTAGCGGGAAGGCTGTTAAACTCAAGCTCTAACCTCAAAATTTAATCTCTGGCTTTTCAGAATGAATGTTGATATTGAGTCATTTTTAAATACTAAGCAGTACTCCTTCTTAAAATTAGAGTACGTATGCACAGCGAAAACTGTTTAATTTCATCATTTTTTCAAAAAATGGCATTTTCAAATGGTATCTTTAGCCAACCCAAACGTGCAAAACTTTTATATTACGAAAAAATGATCGAAGTAAACATTGTTTCTCTGTATTCACACTTTTATTTAGAAACTAAGTACTGCTAAGTACTTTAAAAATATTTAATGCTAGTACTTATTGAGTAAAAAGAGACAGCTGGATTTGGAAGTCAGAGCATAATTCCTACAGCCTTGTGTAAAATGTATCTAATTTTTCTTACCTGTTATAACATGGTTTAGGCAAATTGCTGCATTTCTTAGCTGCGACATACTCAAAGGACCACGTTTAATCGCACTTATCCAATTTTCTCGTCTTTTTCTTTCGAAAACTCTATTTTTTCTGAAAAGTGTACGTTTCACCCGGTTTTGCATACTTTTTGTTTGCTTCTGTTAAAATAGTTGGAATTTTATAAAATCATATTCCAGGGTCCTTTTCTTTCTTCTGTGGTCAGCCCACAAAAAAAACACGAGTGTACCATTTCCCGTAAATAAAAGAACTAATTGACCCTTGAAAAGTACATTCCATGCGATTCAGTGTACATAACACGAGTGTAATGCCCGAGGTGTTCGGACATTTTGAAATGACGTCACAAGTGAGAAAGCTCTATGGTCAAGTAAGGAAGCGAATACCAATGAGCCAATCAACGCAGCTAAGTTCAAGCATGCGCATATTTTTTGGGATCACTTTTAAGAGTAGAAATCGAATCGCATTCGAAGTAGGTAATACGACTCGCCGCGTTTCCATCAATCCACGGCCACCTTGTTTTACCGCAAATTTACAGAATTCCACAGTTAATAGCAGTTTATATTTCGGAACGTGCAAAGCTAAAGACGGTTGTGTAAGAAAAAATTTACCATTTTTATTATAATAAAGGTAGTGTCCATACGACCGGACACAAGCCACGCCCCTTTCCCTTCTCCAAGTCCCCCTTCCCCTTGTAAAATTCCGTCCCTTTAGACTTGCCAACGTTATAAGCTTACGCAAAAGAACGGACTGTCCGTACTTTTAGACTCGTCCTAAAATACGCATTAAGAATCATTTTCTAAACAATTGTGTAATTCGTGTAAATTAATCGTTAAGCACCTTGTTTATCGAGGAAAGTTCAAACAAAGAAAAACTTTCTGCAGATAAGTTGTTTAAACAAATGTGAAGAAGTTTACTGTAAAGGGCTTTAAAAAAAACATAAATGGTTTTAAAATTGTGAAGGTTGAATTGCAAACGCTCGACTAATCTTGCATTCGTCTTGCGACTCAAGCATGACGCGCAGGATGGCGGTAAGGAATTTCAAGC
>JAUELO010234563.1:0-26626 GCA_032357855.1 Amphibolips quercusostensackenii | reverse complement strand
CCACCCCATCCCCCATCTTTTTCCAACTTTATAAAAATAAGGAAAATGAGGACCTTTTACACAGAAATAAGAAAATTAACTCTTAAATAAAATTATTGTTTCTGGAATATTAAATTTAATTTGAAACGCAATTGATTCCAAACATTTCAAGTAAAAGTATTGCATTTTTAAGAAAATAATAAATTTTCAACAAAAAAAAACATTTTGATTTTAAATCAAAAACTGTTTAATTCAACCAAAAAATACAAGTTTTCAACAAAATGCATTTTTTACAAAAAAAAAGAATTTTTTTTTCACCAAAAATGACAAATTAACTAAAAAGATTCATTTACTTCTATCCGGGTTTTATTTTTGAAATTTACTGCATGAAATAAGTTTCAATTTAAATTTAGATGAATTTATTTTTTTTATATACTTGTGTCTTATATTGACAATAATATATACTATTCGATTAATATATTATTTAATTAAAAATTACAATATATATATTATTTATTAGATATGAAATATGATTTTTTTAAATAAATTCATCAATATTATTATCAGTTATTAAAATCAATATTTTTGGAAAAATTATTGATTAATTATTATTTTCTTCATCAATAATATCAGTTGCAAATTTTAAAATTGATAATATTATAATTATGTTTCAAACATGATTTAATTTTTAACAAATTGATTGATATTATAAAAAAATATTTTTGTTTATTAAAATTTATTATAAATAATAATTTTAGATTATTTTTATTTAGAATATTATTTTTTAATTGAAATGAAATTAGATGACATAAATTTTATAGAAAAATAATAATATTTTAAATAAATACCAATAATTCAATTTTTATTGATTAATAATTATTTTTATTTTTATTTATATACATATGTATATATATTTTTATGTAGTAATATATATTTATATGGTTTAGAAAAAACATAGTACCATTATAAAAATAATTAATGTAATCTATGTATAAAATCTATATATGTAAAGTCGTGATAAAGATAATAAATCATTTTAATATTTTCAATATTATGTTTTATTCAAACTATTTAAATATATGCATTTAATTAAATTTTATTAAATAGATGAATTTGAAACTACATTGACGAAATATCAATGAAAAATATAATATCAAAATTTCCACTTTAAAATGTTAATTTAAAAAAAAAAACGATTTTTCCAAAAAATACAAGAACTTTCAACTATCGAAATGAATTTTCAACTAAAATGATAAAAATTTAGCTTAACATATAATAGTAAAATTTTCATTCAAAGAAATTAATTTCCACAAACAAAACAACGATTTTTCGACACAATACATTAATTTTTAACCAAAGAGATGAATTTTTAACTATAATTATGAATTCTCGACAAAAAATATAATAGTTGATGTTTGCACGAAAAAATAAAGAAATTTCAACCCAAAAGGTAAAATTTCAAACAAGTATATGAATTTTCTATAAAGAACGCCAGATTTCCAATAAAATATTTGAATTCTTAACCAAGCAGTCAAAATTTCAACTAAAAAATATCAGATTTGAATAAAAATGGAGTAGTTCAAGTTTCAGTTTAAGAAATTAATTTTGAACAAAATAGATGGATTTTCAATCAGAGATTAATTTTTAACTAAAATAAGAAATTTGAACGAAAAACATAAAATTTTGTATTAAATTAAAAAAGATTTTAATTAATAATAATTCATAAAAAGGTCACTTTTCGAAAACATAGATTAATTTTTAACTAAAATTATGGATCTTCAACAAAAAATATAATAGTTAAATTTTTAGGTCACAAAAAAGACGATTCTTCAACAAAACAGATGACGAATTTCTATCTAAAATTATGAATCTTCAACAAAAAATATAATAGTTTAATGTTCAGTTAAAGAAATGTATTTTCCATTTAAAAAATGGATATCGTTCAATTTTCACAAAATCGGCCAATTTTCAACTAAAAAAATTAATTTTCAACAAAAAAAAGAAATAGTTGGATTTTCAGTTGAAAAAATTAATTTTCAACCACAAAAAAAAAAGAATTTTTTGCGAAACTGTTTAAATTTCAACCAGAAAATATTAATTTGGGAAAAAGTTTATTTTGAATCAAACTGCAGAATTTTCAACAAGAAGATAAATTTTCACCTGAAATGATGAATCTTCAACGAAAAATATAATAGTTAAATTTTCAATTATTGAAATTTATTTTCAATGAAAAAAACGAATTTTGAACGAAATAGTTCAATTTACAACTAAAAAAGATTAATATTTAACCAAAAAAGAAAAAGCTGAAATTTCAGTTTAAAAAATTAATTTTTTAACACAAAAAGCCAATTTTTTACAAAACAGTGGATTCTTTACCTTGAAATTATGAATTTAAAAAAAAAGTAAATTTTCAATAAAACAGTTGCAATTTCAACAAAACAAGCCAACATTTCTATCAGAAGAGATACATTTTTAAACAAAAAATATGAATTTTCAACAAAATAGTTCAATTTTTAACCAAAGACTTAAACTTATTAACTAAAAGAATAAGTCTTTAATGAAAAGTATAATAGTTTAGTTTTCAAACAAAGTAATAAATTTTCAACTAAAATTATAAATCAACAAAAAATATAATAGTTGATATTCAAATAAAAGAGATTTTTATTTTTAATAGAAAACAGTTGAATTAAAAATAAAAAGATTTTTCAAAAAAATAAAAGAATTTTCAACCAGAGATAAATTTTCAACAAAAAAAAAGTACCTGATATTTCAACTAAAAATATTAATTTTAAACAAAAATGGAGTAGTTCAAGTATCAGTTAAAAAAGAATTAATTAAAAAGAAAAAACAGAAAAAACTAATTTTTAACCCAAAATATAAATTTTCCTAAGCAACAAAACCAATTTTGTATAAAATGACGAATTTTCAATAAAGAATTTGAATTTTTAACGGAAAAAAATTTTCTATAAAAAATCTGATTTTCAATAAAATACTAGAATTTGCAACCAAACAGTTAAATTTTCGAACTAAAATGATGAATTTTTAGCCAAAGAAATGTATTTTCAGCTAAAGTGAGGATTCTCTAACAAAAACTATAATAATTAATTGAAATTTGAATTGAAAAAGATTTCAAGATTAAATAAAAAAAAACAGTTGGATCCAACCAAACAGAACGAATTTTCAACAAAATAGTTTTATCCTCAATCAAAATAGATCATTTTCAACCAAAAAGTTGCATTTTCAATCAAAGAAGATTAAATTTCTACCAAGAGAGATGAATTGTCAAACAGAACTGACAAATTTTATGCAAAAAAGTTGGATTTTCAACCTGAAAATACCAATTTTAAACACAAAAAAATTAATTTTTGATAAAACTGTTAAATTTTAAAGCCAAAAAGACGAATTTTCAACCAAATAGTTAAGTTTTTAATAAAAAATATTAATTTTTAACCAAAAATGGAATAGTTTATATTTTAACACAAAAAAAAACGAATTTTCAACTAAATAGATAAATCCACGAACAAAACAGATAAATAATTTTCAACAAAGCACTTGCATTTGGAACTAAAAAGAGACGAATTTTCTGCCCGAAAATATGAGTTTTCAACAAAAAAGTTAATTTTCAATCAAATAGTTACATTTGTTATTAAAATAGTAAAAATTTCCATCAAAATATTTAAATTATCAACTCAAAAATTGCAATTTTAATAGAAGAAATTTAAATTTCTTTCAAAAGTAATGAATTTTTAAATAAAACTGACGAATTTTATACAAAACAGTTGAATTTCAAACCCAAGAATTTCATTTTTTTAAACAAAAATTTAATTTTTAAGACAAAAAGACGAATTTTCTACAAAATTGTTCAATTTTCAACCCATAAGTATGAATTTTTAAGTCGAAAATATCAATGTTCAACAAAAAAGAGTCAATTTGGTTAAAAATGTATGTATTTTGTTGAGGACAAATTTTTTTTGTAAAAAATTAATCTTGGTTGAAAATAAAAATATTTTTTTAAAAATGCAACTGTTTTGTTAAAAATTCGCCTTTCTGACTTGAAATTTTAACAATTTTAGTTGAGACTTTTTTTTCTCTTTTGACTCAAAAATCTTTTTTAGTTAAAAATGCAACTATTTTGTTAAAAATTGTTCTTTTTGTCAAAATTAAATGCTTGTTATTTAAAATATATATTTTTTTGATCATCAATTATTACTTTTTGTTTAAAATTTATTTCATTAGTTAAAAATTTAACTTTGTTGTTGAAAATTCATTTTTTTTGTCAAGGATAAATCATTTTAATTAAAAAGTAAACTATTTTGTTGGAAATTCTTTTTTTGTTGTTGCGAAGAATCGATTTTTTAAATTTAAATTTCAACTATTCTCCTATTGGGTGAAAATTAATACACAGTTGAAAATTCAACTTTTTTCTTGATAATTGAACTACTTACTATAAGTTTAATTTTCTTTTTTATTTATTTTTATGATTCGTAATTTTACTTCAAAATTCGTTTTTTCTGTATTTTAAAATTAATTTTTATTTCAGCTAATTATCGAAGAAGCTAAAAAATATTTTTTGAGGGAAAGTGAAGAAATAGTGGCATCGCTTAAAATTTTTAACAAAAAAGGTGAATTTTTAACCAAAAAAAAATAAATTCTCTAATTTAAAGGAAATACTTACATTTTTAATAGAAAAAATTAATTTTTTAATAAAGAAAACGAATTTATAACAAAATCTTCCAATTTTTTACTAAAGTATTTAAATTTTTAACCAAACAATGAATTTTCAAGCGAGAAGATTATTTTTTTTATAAAAAAGACGCATTTGTAACAAAATACATGATTTTTCAACTAAGAAAGGCAAAATTTTAAACATAAAGATAATAGTTATATTTTCAATAAAAAGAATTAAAAATCTTCAACTGTAATAGTTCAATTTTCAGTTAAAAAAAAACTTTAAGCCAAAAAACAGTAATTTTTGTATAAAATAGTTAAATTTTTAACCAATGAAATAAATTTTCTACAAAATGGTTCAACTTTCAACAAAGCAGTTTAATTTTCAAACCAAAGAAGATTAATTACTAATAAAAAATTTATTTATTCAAATTTTTAACTAAAAATGATTAATTTTTTCCAAAAAATGAAATGGTTGAATTTTCAGTTGAGAAAATCAACTGTCAATGAAAAAAAAAACATTTTTACTAAAACAGTTTATTCTTTAAACGATAAAATAAATTTTTTACAAAGCAGTTTAACTTTTAACACAATACATGATTTTTAACGAAATAGTTAAATTTTCAACAAAAAAAGATCAATTTACAATCAAAAATGGAATATTGAAATTTCCCTATAATAAAATTAGTTTTCAACGAAAAATTAAATCAAATTTTCAACAAAGTAGTTTCATTTTCAACCAAAAATATAAATTTTCAAACAAGAAGATTAATTTTCAAACGAAAAGATTCATTTTTAAACGAAAAGATTTTTTTGTACCGAAATGGACGATTTTTAACAAAATACATACATTTTTAACAAAATAGTTTGGTTTTCAATCAGAACAATTAATTTTCAAGCAAGAATTTTAAATGTCTAAAAAAAAGAAATTGCACCAAAATACACTAATTTTCAAGCAAGAAAAAGACATTTTCACCTTAAACGATATAGTTGAAATTCCATCTAAAAAAATTAATTTTTAACCAAAAACATAAATTTTTAGCAAACTAGTTCAATTTTCAATTCAAAATGGAATTGTTGAATTTATAGTAAAAAAATTAATTTTTTATTGAACAAAAAAAAAAAATTTTTAAAAATATATTTAAATTTTGAACCAAAGAATCAATATGCTAATAAAAATGGTTGAATTTCAAACTCAAAAAAGAGAATTTTTAACAAAACTGTTGAATCTTTAACTGTTTTTCAAAATTCAAAATGTTGAATTTCCTACAAAGCAGATTAATTTTTCACCGAATGCTTCAAACTTTGACCAAAAATTTGAATTTTAAATAAAGAAAATTAATTCCCCTCAAAAAAAGAAATTTTTTAACAAAACACATGAATTTTTAACTAAAGCAGATAATTTTTCTACTAAAAATAGAATAGTTACACCTTCAATGAAGAAAACCAATTTAAAAAAAAAAACAAAATACAAAAAAAAACTTTTTTTGCAAAATAACTTAATCATTAACCAATGAAGTTGAATTCTCAGTAAAATATTCAGTAGTTAAATTTTTAACTAAAAATAATCAATTTTTAACCAAAAATGGAATGGTTAAATTTTCGGTTAAGAAAATAAAATATCAACAGTAAAAACATTTTTAATAATATAGTTAAATGTTTAATCAATGAACTGAATTTTTAACAAAGTATTTCAACTTTCAAAAGAGATGAAATATTAACAAAAAATATAAAAGTTGATATTCTAACTGTAAAATATTTTAATTTTGAATAAAAAAACGGTTGAATTTAACCAAAAAATAAGAATTTTCAACAAAATAGATTAATTTTAAACAAAAAGTATAAATTTGAAACTAAAATAATACATTTTAAAACTGAAATGATAAATTTTTAAACTAAAATTGTGAATTTTTAACAAAATAGTTGAGTTTTGAACGAAACAAGAGAAATATTCAACTAAAAAATGGAATAAGTAAATTTTCAGTCCCAGAAATTCATTATATAATAATTTTCAAACAAAAAAATGTTTAATTTTTAATCAAAGAAATAGATTTTCAACTAAACTTAGTTTTAACTAAAGTGTTGCATTTTTAATCAAAAAAGATTAAATTTCTACCAAAAAAGATGAATTTCCAAACAATAATGACGAATTTTATACAAAACATTTCAATTTTTAATTTTTTAGCCAAAAAAGGTATTTTTCAATTAAACTGTTAAATTTTCAAGTCAAAAAGACGAATTTCATACTAAAAAGTAGAATTTCCAACCCAAAAATATCATTTTTCAGAAAAAAAAAAATTAATTTGTTCAAAAATTTGTATATTTTGGGGAGGATTAATCTTTTTTGGTAGAAAATTAATCTTTTTGGTTGAAAATTGAAATATTTGTTTAAAAATTCGACTGTTTTGTTAAAAATTGTGTTTTATTTACTAGAAAATTCATTAATTTGGTAGAAAATTTAAATATTTGGTAGAAAATGTATGTATTTTGTTGATAATTTGACTTTTTGACTTAAGATTTGAACAGTTTGGTTGAGATCTTTTTTTCTCTTTTGACTCAAAAATCTTTCTTCATTAAAAATTCAACTCTTTTGTCTAAATATCATCTCTTTAGTTGAAAGTTTAACCTTTTTGTTGAAAATTAATTTTTTTGTCGAAGATACATAATTTCAGTAAAAAATTTAAGTAGTTTGTTTAAAATTCTTTTTTGTGTGTTAAAAATCGATTTTTTCAATTCCAAATTGAAATATTTCCTTATTGTTTCAAAATTAATACATAGTTTTTAGTTTTTAAAATTCAACTGATTGGTTATAAAATAACTTTTTTATTGATAATTCATATTCTCTGGTTGAAAATCAAATTATTTTATAAAAAATTAGTCATTTGGCTTTAAAATTAGACAGTTTAATTTTATAACAAATAGTTGAATTGAACTATTTGATTAAAAATGTGTCTATTATGTTGAGGAGAAAATTAAACTTTTTAGCTGAAAATTTAAATATTTGTTTGAAAATTTAACTATTTTGTTAAAAATTCGTCTTTTTAGCAAGAAAATTCAACTAGCGAAAAAATTAACTATTTGGTTGAAAATTTATGTATTTTGTTGAAAATTTTACTATTTTGTAACAAATTCATCTTTCTAGGTTAAAAATTTAACTATTTGAATATTTATATATTTTTTTTTTGAAAATTGATATTTTTTACTTAAAATTTAACTATTTCAGTTGAAGGTTTATTATTTTAGTTGAAAATTCATCTGTGGATGAAAATAGAACTATTTTCAGTTTAAAATTGATCTTTTTTGTTAAAAATTTGTATGGTTTGGTTGAAAATATAAATGCTTAGTTAAAAATTTAATTATTTTGGTACAAAATTAAATATATTTAGTTGAAAATTTACTTTGTTTAAAATTCGTTTTTTTTTGGTAAAAATCAATTTTTCGGTCAAAAATTCAACAATTTGGTAAAAAATTTAACTATTTTGTTGAAAATTTATGTATGATGTTGAAAATTCATATTTGCGGGTTGAAAATTCTACTATTTTGTAGCAAATTCGTCCTTCTAATTAAAAAATTCTATTTCTTGCGTAGAAAATACAACTATTTGAATATTTATATTTTGTTTCTTTCAAAATTCATATTTTTCACTTAAAATTTAACTATTCCAGTTGAAGATTCATCATTTTGGTTCAAAAATCTTCTCTTGTTGAAAATCCAACTATTACATTTATCGTTAACAATTCACCGTTCTCGGTTGAAAATTCAACTTCTTTGTTGAAAGTTGATCTACTTATTTTATTATTTTATTATTTTCAACCAGAAAATATACAATTTTTTAACAAAAAAGGTATTTCTCAATTAAACTGGTCAATTTCCAGCCAAAAAGACGAATTTTCTACAAAACTATGTTCAAGCCGTAAGTATGAATTCTTAACCATAGTAGAATTTTTAACAAAAAACATTAATTTTCAACCCAAAATGCAATAGTTTATATATTAACAAAAATAGACAAATTTTCAACTAAATAGTTAAACCCACAACTAAAACAGATCAATAATTCGTCTTTTCTGGTTGAATTCAACCGTTTTTTATTAAAAATTACAATCTTTTTTATCATCTACTATATTTTTTGTTTAGAATTCACATTTTTTGTAATTAAAATTCAATTACTTGGTTGGAAGTTAAACTATTTTGTTAAAAATTGGTCTTTTTGGTTGAAGATTCATAATTTTAACTGAAAATTTATATTTTTTGTCGGAAAATGAGCTATTTAGTTGAAAATTCGTTTTTTCTTTGTCTGAAAATGATTTTTTTTGCTAAACATTTCTGTATTACAGTTAAAAGTTCAACAGTTTTGTTGAAAATTAGTTTTTTTAATTTAAAATTAATTTTTCAAACTAAACATGAAACTATTTCCATTGAATAGTCCGTCATTTTAATTATAAATTGTATCTTTTTGTTTGAGCATTAAATTTTTCAACTAAAAATGTTACTATTTTGTTTTTGGTTGAAAATTCATCATTTAAATTGAAAATTTATCACTTTGATTGAAAACGTAACTATTTTTTAAAATTATTTTTTTTAATGAAAATGTAACTAACTATTTCAATTGAATTTTCTATAATTTTAGCTAAAAATTAATCTCTTTGGTTGAAGATTAATTTTTTTAATTAAAAATTCGTGTATTTTGTTCAAGATTTTGTTTTTTTTCGTAGAAATTAATCTTCTTGGCTGATAATTCAAATATTCCAGTTAAAGATATGCCATTTTAGTTAAAAATTTATCTTTTTGCCTAAAAATTCAACTATTTCAGTTAAAAATTGATTATTTCAGTAGAAAATTCACCCCTTTGTTGAAAATAAATTTTTTCTATTAAGAATTTAACTATTTTTTTTTTTTTTTTGAATATTCAACTATTTGGTTGAAAATTTGTCCTTTTTAGTTGGAAATTCATGTATTTTGTTGAAAAATCGTCTTCTTTTAAATCAAATTATTCTTCTTTGAAGAATCATGTTTTGTTAAAAATTTAAATTTTCCAGCTGTATAAGCATAATTTCAGTCGAAAATTCATCTTTTTGTTTAAAAATAAAACAACTTGATTAAAACTTAAAACTCTTTTGTAAAAAATTGATCGTTTTACTTTGAAATGCATTTATTCCAGTTAGAGATCACCATTTTGAGTTGAAAATTTATCACTTTAGATTAAAATTAGTTTTTTTGTGTGAATTTAATTTTTCTATCTGAAAATTTAACTATTCCATTTTTTGTTGTAAATTTATCTTTCTTAGTTTAAGATTCAACTGTTTGGAAGAACATTTGTATTTTTGAGTTGACAATTCATGTATTTTGTTAAAGAATCATCCTTTTTGGAATAAAGTTAATCTTCTTGTTTGAATCTTCTTGTAAAATTAATCTTCTTGTTTAAAGAATCATCTTTTTTTTTGCAAAATTCAATTTTTCCAGGTAAATAGGCATAATTTGCATAATAATAATAATTATAATAAGCAATAATTTGGTTGAAAATTCAATTATGTGGTTAAAAATTCATCTATATTGACGAAAATGTATTATTTTTTCTTGAAAAGTTAGGAATTCGAACTGGTTTAAATTGAATTTCAAATAGTACTCGCATTAATTTTACCTAATTATGTATTGAATTTCAGACATAAAAAGATAAAATATAAGTTTGTTTGAATCATTATCAAAATTCAGGAACTTTACGAGGGGACCTTTAGGTACGCTTTTTTTTTAATTTGAATTAATACTCTCCTCAATGGAAGGTACGTACTAGAGATGCCCGGAAAAATTTTGGAATAGTCCGGGAATTTTTTTCCAGGATTTGAGTAGACACCCTGATAGTGCAATTTTCAACAAAATAATTCAATTTTCAACCAAAAAGTTGCATTTTTATTAAAAAACAGGTAGTATATAAATCAACAAAAGACTGATATCGGATCTGTATATGATGAAAACACCACATTTATTTCCGACTACACATAAATATAAAATTTCACTGCACGAACAATCGTGCCCTTTTCATCCTCGTGTTCCCGCGTAATGCATTCTGATGATCGTCATTTAATTACCTAAAGAATCCAGACCTTCAATTTTACTTCCTAAGAAAAATCATTTCCACCCTGGATGCTTACTACAGGTACACTTTCACAGATTCAACTATTTACATATTGGTATCCGACACCGCCAGAAGATTCCACGAGTCCTGCGCGCCAGATCTTTCAGAAGATCTGCAAGATTCACCACTCTCAAGGTCACAGCAATTTCACCACACACTCTCTCTCTCTCTCTCTTCAGAGAGATAAAACCACGAGAAATAAGTATTTCTTTAGTGGTGTTTTTAGTGCTGTTCCGCTAGATTCAACTGCTGGAGCGTAAATGTGACTAGCTCCCTTCTGACTGAACTTTTCGAACCCTTCCCTATGTCTTCTTCCAGGAATAGTACATTTCTAGTGGTCGATTCACTCGCCAAAATTTATCATTCACTTGGCGTAACGTTTGTGAACCGCTGAGAACTACCAATTGGCCGGGAGATGGGGCAATGTAGATACAGAAGTTCAGAAGCCTGTCAGACTCCGACAACTCTGTGTCAAGGTCCAGTGTTAACCGCATTGCCAAGTATTTGCTCAGATGATCCACTGAAAAAGAAAGCAACAACTAACTTTAATTCAGTTTTTATAGTACTGAAAAAAGTCAAATTTTTTTCATTATTTAAAAAAACTTTAATTAAATTTAATTTATAAAGCTTTGAAAAAATATTATATTGAGGGCTAGGTTGCAAAGCAGCTCTAAGTTGTACCTCGGCTCTTTAAGTGCCTCTTTGAATAATATTTTCTGAATACATTGTATATGTTGTTGACATCTTAATAAAGACCTATGATTATTATTTTTATAAGAAATTAGTAACACTAAAAACATAACTAATCATTAATGTGATTTGACTCTAAGAAGGGGACCTTTAGGTACGCTTTTTTGTTTGAATTGATACTCTCCTCAACATAGGTACGTAGAGGTTTTCGGAGAAAAATCAAGAAGACGCAATTTTGACCAATTTTCAAAAATGCATTTTAAAAATAGCCAACGGATGGTCATCGAGCTATCCGTACTTTTTAACTTTTTTTAAAAATATTTATCAAAATGCTTTCTTATACCATTTTTTAATAACATTGAATATAATTTTGTTATGTAATGATTATTTATTCCTTATTTTTAAAAAACTCTATCGTATTTTTATTATCACTCGTTTGGACAATTGTGCATTTTATTAGAAATTTTTATTACACTATTATATATAATCAATGTTGACGTAAAAAAGTAAATACATTAAAGATAATTAGCCATTATTTATGTGGTTTTCTCGTAGTTTGCGGAAAACATGTTAATTTTGTACTTATTGTTGAAATTTTCGTTTGAAACACTTTGTTCGTAGTTTAATTTTAAACCATAAATACTAGAAACTATTTAAGAATGAAAAATTTCAATAAATACACAACTGTCCAAACGAGTGATCATAAAAATACGATAAACACAGATTTGATTAAAAATAAGGAATAAATAATCATTAAACTGTATAATTTTATAAAATATTATTCAAAAAAGGAATAAACAAGCATTTAAAAAAATAAAAAAAAGTACGGATATGGAGAATCGAAGGCGCAACCTTGAGTCTATAAGCCGAACGCTTGGAAATACTTTTATACCGGCTTGATGACCATCCGTTCGCAATTTTCAAGATGCATTTTTCGTGAAAATGGGTCAAAATTGCGTGTTCTTGATTTTTCTCCGAAAACCTCCAGTACGTACCTTTCATTAAGGAAAATATCAATTTAAACAAAAAAAGCGTACCTAAAGGTCCCCTTGTAAAGTTCCTCAATTGTGGATAATAATCCAAACAAATTTATATTTTTTCTTCTTATAATTGATGTACAATACATATCTAGGTAAAATAATGTGAGTACTATAATAAATTCAATAGAAACCGCTTCAAATTCCTAGCTTTTCGAGTAAAAATATTGCATTTCTAACAATATAGAGGAGCTGTTTTACTAAATGATTGAATTTCCAACCAGAAAGAATAATTTTTTACCAAAAAGACCAAAAAGTTGAATTTTGAACCAAACAAGATCAATTGGTGAACCAGATAGTGGAATTTTGTAACAGAAAAGATCAATTTTCAAGCAAAAATGTAATATTTAAATTTTCAGTTAAAAAAAGTAATTTCCCACAAAAAAAAATACATTTTGAACCAAAGTAATGAACTTTCAACTCAAAACGACGATCTTCTACTGGAATAGATGAATTTCAAATAAAAACGATGATTCTTCAAACAGAAAGATTAATTTCATTCCAAAAAGGACGATTTTTTTAACAAAATGCATGGGTTTTTCGCTAAAAAAGACAAATATTCAGCCAAATAGTTGAATTTTCAATCAAAATTATTCTTATTTAACTGGAAAACCTGAATTTTCAACAAAAAATCATTCTTTAAACAAGAAGATTAATTTTATTTCCGGAAGGACGAATTTTTACAAATTACATTAATTTTTAACTAAAAAGGCAAACATTTTTCGAAGAAAAAAAAATGAAGTTAAATTTTTATTTAAAAAAATTAATTTTCTCCAAAAGGGATGAATTTTCCACTGAAATAATAAATATTTAACTGAAATACTTAGAATTATAAGCAAAAAGATAAATTTTCAGCTAAAATGATGAATCTTCAACTGGTAAATTGGAACAACAAAAAATATTAATTTCTACGAAAAAAAAACGAAATCTTCAACAAAATACTTAAATTTTCAAATAAAGGAGATAATTGCTAATCAAGCATTAAATAGTTAAATTTTCAATTAGGAAATTATTCAAACATTAAATAGTTAAATTTTCAATTAGGAAAATTAATCTTCAACCGAAGAGACGAATTTTCTACCAAAAATATAAATTTTCAGTTAAAATTATGAATCTCCAACCAAAGAGATCAAATTTTAACAAAATGGTCTTACTTTCAACCAAGTAATTATATTTTTATTCGAAAAAAATACAGATTTTTCAGTCAAGAGAGAAAAAATTGCAAATAACCTGTTGAATTTTCTACCAAAAAGAACGGATTTTTAACAAAATACATAAATTTGAAACCAGATACTTGTTTTTTTAACTAAAAACGATCAATTTTCAACCAAAAAAAGAATAGTTATTTTTTCAGTGAAAAAAAACTATTTTTCAACAAAATATAGTTAAATACAGCTATATAAAGTTAATTTTACAAATGGAGAATCATTCTTCTTCAATTTTATATTTAAAATAAATTTTAAAAAATAAGCATGATCTCGAAAAAATTCCCTGACTTTAAAAAAAATCCTTGACATTTCCAGGGGTTTTCAGGCATATAAAAATTCCAGGCTTTCCAGATAGGGTAAACACCCTAAATTTCAGACTTCACACTCTCTCCCACATTCCCTTCTTCACCCATTTTTCTCGATTTATCGTTTAAATTTTAGATTCAGTTTGAAATTTTACTACTTCATTGAAAATTTAATTATTTTGTTGAAAATGCAGCTATTTTGTTAAAAACTCATCTTTTTAGGGCAAAAGTTGAACAACTTGGTCGTAAGTTGAACTAATTTGTTTAAAAAAATATATATATTTTTAAGATTTACCTGCTTGGTTTGAAATACCTAAATTTGCCCCTGTTTTCAAAAAACAGAAAAGTTTAAAAATTCTACTATTTGATTAAAAATTTAACCACTATATTTTTAGTCCTAAATTTATCTTTTTCATTTAAAAATTCATGTATTTTGTTAAAAACTCTAGTTTTTTGGTACAAAAAAATAATCTTCTTCATTAAAAATTGATCTTTCTCGTTGAGAATTCATCTTTTTGGTGAAAATTTAACTATTTCGGTCAAAAATTGAACTATAGGAATAAAATTTAAACTATTTATTAAAAAAATTAACTACTTGTTAGGAAATTAACTTTTTTGTTGAAAATCCATAGTGTCGGGTAAAAAATTCAACATTTATTGTTTAAAATTCATGCATTCTTTAACATAATTTTTTGTTATTGAAAATTTAACTATTTGGTTGAAAATACAGTATTTTAGTAGATCATTCAACTATTTGGTTTTAGATGGAAAATTTAATCGTTATGTGGACAATTTATGTATTTTGTTGAAAATTAGTGTTTCTTGATTTTACAAAATTTCCTGAATTGAAAATTCATGTTTTTCGTTGAGAATTGATCTTTTTCGTTAAAAATTTATCTTTTTTGATGTAAAATTTAACTACCTGCTTGAAAGTTGAACTGCTTTGTTAAAAATTCATCTTTTGAGTGAAAAATTCAACCGGCATTTTTTTCAAACTGTAAATATATCTATTCCATTATTGGTTAAAAGTTTCCGTTTTTAATTGACAATTTATCTTTTCTATTTCCAATTCAACTATTTGGTTCAAAATTCATGTATTTTGTTGAGGATTTAACTATTTTTCTGAAAATTCGTCTTCTTTCATTGAATTCAACGGTTTTTTAATTCAAATTAAAAAAGTTTCTGTTTGAAATATCAAGTATTGTAGTTTTTGTTGAGCATTCATCTTTTCGGTTTGAAAATGGAACTGCTTTGTAGAACATTCGTCTTTTTTGGTTGAATTTAACTGTAAAAAATTTTTTTTTTCGAAAATTTTTTTTTTAAACTGAAAATGTACCTATTCTACTTTTTGTTAAAAACTGATCTTTTTTAGTTGAAAATTTATCTTTTTTAGTTGAAACTTATTTTTTTAGTTGAAAATTCAAATATTTGGTTAAAAATTTAATTATTTGGTAAACAAATCACCTACTTGGTAGAAAATGACCTTTTTTGTAGAAAATCCATAATGTTGGGATGGAAAGGTCTACTTTTTTTTTTTGTAAAATTTATGTATTTTGTTGAAAATTCGTCTTTTTGGGTAGAAAATTAATCTTCTTCTTTAAAAATTCATCTTATAACTGGCTATTAATACAATTATTTTGTTGAAAATTCGTCTTTTTGGTTTAATTGAACAGGTAGAAAATCTCGTTTTTTTTTTGTTGGAAACTTAATTTTCTTAAAAGAAAATGTAACTATGCCACTTTTTGTGGAAAACTTAAATTTTTTCGAAAATTCAACTATTTGCTGTTGGATTGCAAATAATAGTTTCTTGTAAAAAATTAAATTATTTGCTTGAAAATTTATCTTTTTTGTACGAAATTAATCTTCTTTTTTAAAAATTCATCTTTTTGGCTGTGAAGTCAACTATTTTGTTACAAATTCAACAATTAAATTTTTAAAAAATTTTCAATCAAGAAAGGTGAATTTTTAACCAAAAAGATTAAATTTACCCAAAAACATGAATTTTCTATTCGAAAGGACGAATGTTTAACAAAACAGTTGACTTTTTCACCAAAAAGACGATTTTGAAACAAAACAGTTGATTTTTCAAAAAATAGTCAAATATTCATCTAAATAATATAATGTTCAACCAAATAATAGAATTTTCAACAAAATAGCTGAATTTTCCAGCCAAAAAGACGAATTTTTTTTTTTAACCCAAAAATGACATTTTTACTCAAAAATATGAATTTTCTACCCGAAAAGACGAATTTTTAACAAAAAAAGTTAAATTCTTGACCAAAAGAGATGCCTTTTTAACAAAATAGTTAAATTTTCAACAAAATAATTGAATGTTTAACCAAATAGTAAATTTTTTAACCGGATAAGATGAATTCTGCACTTAAAATATATTAGTAGGCTTCTCAAACAACAAAAATTAATTTTCACTTAAAAATAGTTTGTTATTTGTATTGTGTAGAAATTCAACTTTCAACTCATAAAAATGAGTTCTTAACCAATAAAGATGAATTCTCAACGCAAAATGTAAAAGTCGATATTTCAACCGAAAAATATTTTTACTTTGAATAAAAAACATTTGAATTCAACAAAAAAAAAAGAATTCTCAATGGAAAATTAAGTTATTAAATTTTCAACTAAAATCTCGTAATTTCCAACCAAAAATAAAAGTTAAATTTTCTGTAAAAAAAAAAAATTTATTTAGAAGAACAAATTTTCAACAAAATAGTTTAATCTTTAACAAAAGAAATGATACTTTAACTAAAAAAATGAATTTTTAACAAAGTAAGTTCAACTTTGAACCACGTAGTGGAATTTTCAAGCAAAAAAGATTTGTGTTTTAAAAAAAATAAACTAATCTTAAAAGAAAAATAATTTTTATCAAAGTGGTTCAACTAACAACTAAGTAAGACGTGGAATTTTCGACCAAGAAAGATGTCTTTTTAACAAAATAGTTGAATTGTGCACAAGACAATGTAATTTCCAACCAAATAGTAGATTTTTTTAACCAAAAGAAATAAATTCTAAATCAAAAATATAATAGTAGACTTCACAATTGAATATAATTAACTTTTAACTGTAAATATTTATATTTTTTTTATTGAATTTTGTTAATTCAGTTCGCATTTAACCAAAAAAAAACTTGAAAAGGGGGAAGTTTCATGAAAACAGAAGGGAAAAAGAAAAAATGAGGGGAAATAGTTTTTCAATTTGTTTGTAAAAGTATTAATTTGAAAAAAACATCCCATTTTCCTGTATTTTTCCAAAGGCTTTGAAAAATATGGGTGTAAAAAATCAAAAATTTACCAAAATTATTATTCACAAAAATAAAAAAATTATGAAGATAAGATTTTTTTCAAAATATGCAATTTTCTATGCAATTTTTTTTAAGTCTTTGAAATTTTTTTTAATCTTTGAAATATTTGCGGATTTTTTTAATCATCGTAAAATCTTTAAAATCTTTAGAAAATTTCTAAAATATTTCCGAAATATTAAAAATTTTCTAATGCGTTAAATTTCTGTTTATGATTCTTGAGAAATAAATCAAAACTTCATAAAAATATAAGAAAAATGGTCAAGTTCTTCAATTTAATTTATATTTAACAGGGTGTCCAGCGATTCTTAGGAATAACATTCAAAATGAGCTATTTCATTTTTTATTCGCCAACGATTTCTAAAGAAAGCCGAATGATAAATACACAAATTTTTAATTTTTTTCGAACATAAGTCCTCTTTGGAAAATCTTTGGGAAAATTTAAAAATCTTTGTAAAGTCTCTGAAATCTGTGAATTTTTTTAATCTTTGTGAAATCTGTTAATTTTTGTGAAATCTGTAAAATCTTCTAAAATCTTTGTGAATTCGTTGGAATTTTCTGAAGTATTACAAACCTTAGTGAAAGCTTGAAATTTCTGTGAAATCTTTTGGAATTATTTAAAGCTTTTGTAAAATTTTTAAAATCCTTGAAATCTTTGTGATTTTTTAAAATCTTAATAAAATTTTTAAAATATTTGCGAAATCTTTCTTTAATCTTTGTTTGCGAAAGCTTTTGTCTTCGTTTGAAATCATTGAAATCTTCTAAAATGTGTTTAAACCTTTTTAAATCTACCCTTTTTGAAATCCTTGAAATTCTTGAAATCTTTTGAAATCCTTATGAATTCGTTAAAACATTTGTGAAATCTTTCTAAAATATTTTGTAATCTTTACTAAACTAAACTTTACCTTTGTTGAAATCTTTGAAATCTATGAAAACTTTGTCAAATTTTTTTCAATCTGAAATATTTGTGAAATCTTTTGTACTCGTTTGAAATCACTGAAATATTTGAAATATTTGTGATATCTTATGAAATCTTCTGAAAAAATTTAAAATCGTTTAAAATCTTTGAAATTCTCGTGTTCTTTTCTCTTGTCTCCTAAAAAATGTTAAAATCCTTTGAAATCTT
Organism: Amphibolips quercusostensackenii; assembly: GCA_032357855.1. Taxonomy (NCBI): domain Eukaryota; kingdom Metazoa; phylum Arthropoda; class Insecta; order Hymenoptera; family Cynipidae; genus Amphibolips; species Amphibolips quercusostensackenii. The sequence goes on along the minus strand of JAUELO010234563.1, from coordinate 8,173 downwards.
TAAAATGTTTTGAAAACTTAGAAATATAGTTTACTATACCGTTTTTAAAATCTTTAGAACCCTTGAAATCTTTTGAAAGTTTTAAAATCTTTGTGAAATCTTCGAAATCTGACGTTACACGCCTCGTACACGTCGAGTGTACAAGCCTTTTTTGAATCATTGAAATCTTTTGAAATATTTGTGACATCTTTCTTGAATCTTTGTAAGATCTTTGCATTCTTTAAAATAATTGAATAATTTGAACTCTTTGTAAAATCTTTTGAAATCTTCTTAAATATTTTAAAACCTCTTGAAATCGTTTGACATCTGGAATTTTTTAAAATCCTTTAAATCTTTTAAATGTTTATGAGATTTTTGTAATTTTTTTTAACATTTATTAATTTATTTAATTTATTTATTAATTTATTGAAATCTGGTGTGCAAGCCTTTTTTAAATCGTTGACATCCGTTCAATCTTTGTAAAATGTTAAAAATATGTAAAATATTTTGAAATCTTTGAAATCTTTAGAAATATTTTGCAACCTTTTGAAATCTGGTGTACACTCAAAAACCGAGTGGGTAACGCCTCGAAAAATCGGTTGTATAACCATAACTCATTCTAATTCTGAAACTAAATTGACATCGAAATTTTCAACTAATAATTTTTATAATTTGTAATTTGAATACCACAACGAAATTTATACCTTAATATTCTATATTAGCAGAGAATATTAATAATCATTAAAGCCTTTCCATTGCAATCTATAAAATAATTGAAAGTCTTTATTCTGCAATAAACAAAAGATGAAAAATTATATCTAGAAAATAAAAAACTTCAGTAGCAAGATTTTATCTAAACAATATGTTTCTTTCATAATAGACTAAATATTTTTAATGACTTCGCATTTCAATAATAATACTGTTTTAAAAACAAACAAAAAATAATTTAAGTTCAAGGTTCTCGTAAAAAATTCAAGATTTCCAGGTTTTCAAGGTCGCTGGGCACTTTTTTTAAGCTTAACTCACCTGTTGCATTTGCAGTCGTTTTGATATACCGAATACTGTTCTCCTTCAACGCTTTTATTAATGAATTATCGCCTGCCATTTCCGTGGGATGTGGTTTAAAAACGAGTTCAATTTCGTTGAGCATTAAAGGCTCACTTGGACCTTCACCTTCCGTATCAACCATCGAGTCACCACCTCCAGTTTCCGCTTCCGCACTCGAAGAATCATTTTCGGAATTCTGCACGCTCTTTTGACGTTTTGCTGGCTTTGGTATTTGATTTGCAGGATTAGGAGAGGGCGTTGTGGAATTTCTCGACGTTGACCCTGAAACGAGTACAAAATTAACTTACATTTCCACATTAAACAATAATTACAATCAAACATTTATTTACATTTTAGTTTCTACAGAGGACCAAAAATAGTTCAAATTTTTAACAAATTTTGTACGTTTGAATTTTGGAAATTAGGGAAATTTTTCCGAAAATAGGGAATAAATTATTTTCTATAAAATTAATGCAGGTAATATATTAAATAAAATCTAAAACGCTTTAAATTCCTAACAAGATTGCATTTTAAACAAAATAGATGCACGATATTTTTAACCCAACAGTTGAATTTTAAACCACAGAGATTCATTCTCTACTAAAAAAGACAAATTTCCAAAAAACTACATAAATTTTAATTTAAAAATATCAAAAAAATGCATAGTTAAATTTTCAGTTAACGAAAGTAGTTTTTTTAAACAGTAGTTGAATTTTTAACAAAAAAAGAAGATTTTTATTTTAAATGAAAACAGTTGAATTTATATAAAAAAAAAAGAATTTTGAACAAAATAGTTGAATTTTAAACCAAAAGAGATTAACTTTCAAGCAAACAATTAAATTTTCAAACAAATAGTCGAATTTTCAACTAAAGTGAAGAATCTCCAACAAAAAAATTAATTTTTAACCTAATAGCTTTCTTTTTATCATTAGTTGAATTTTTAACCAAAAAAGCTTTTTATTTTAAATCAAGAACAGTTGAATTTATCCAAAAGAAAATCTCCAACAAAACAGTTGAACTTTCAATTAAACAGTTGCATTGTTTACAAAATGAATACATTTCTAATAAAATAGATGAATTTTCAAACCAAAAAGACGATTCTTCAACAAAATAGTTAAATTTTCAGCTAAAATTATGTATCCACAAAAAAATGAATTTTTAACAAATTAGTTTGATCTTTTAACCAATCAGTTGAATTTTTAACTAAAAAGATAAATTTTCAACCACGAAGTATAATTTTCTACTAAAAAAAAGACAAATTTCCAACAAAACGCATAAATTTTCATCAAAAATATAAATTTACTACAAAAAATGATATAGTTACATGTTCAGTTTGAAAAATTAATTTTCAACCGAAATAAACAGACGATACTTTAACTAAAAAAGCCATTTTTTAACGAAACACGGTTGGATTCATCCAAGCATACGAATTTTTATCAAAGTAGTTGAATTTTCAATTTAAATGATGAATTTCCAACTAAAAAAAAAATAAATTTTAGACAAAGTACTTTTTTTTTATATCAGTAATAGAATTCTCACAAAAAAAAAAGATTTTGATTTAAATAAAAACAGTTGAATTTATTCAAAAAGACAAATTTTTAACAAAATACATGAATTTTTTATTTTAAAAAATACAAATTCACAACATAAAATGGTATAATCCATTTTCAAATCCAAAATAAAATTTCAATAAATTGGAAGAAAATTCAACTATTTTCTAGAAGATTGATTTTTATTTTATATTAAAAATTTATTTTCTCTTTAACGTAAGTTTTACATTTTTGGATAAAAGTTGATCTTTTTAGTTTAAGAAGTCAAATATTCGCTGGAAATGTATGAAATTTGTTAAAAAAAAAAATTTGTTGTAGAATATAAATCTTTTTGGTTGAAAATTTAAGTATTTGGTTAGAAATTTATATACTTTTTTTTAATTCGTCTTTTTGAGTAAAACAAAAACTTCTTGGTTGAAAATGCAAGTAGCTGGTTAAAAATTTACGTATTTACTTCAGAATTCGTCGCTTTTAGTAGGAAATTAATCTTCTTAGTTGAACATTTATCTTTTTCGGTGAAAAATGTCATTACTTGATTGAAAATTGAACGGTTTTGTAGAAAGTTCGTCTTTTTGTCTTCAAAATTTAACGATTTCGTATAAAATTAAACAAAATAAAAAATTAAACTGTAAGCTAAATAATTTTGAGAAACGAAAAAAATCTGAAGTAGAAATCCATTTTTCAAACTATTTAGTTTCAAGTTATGTTATTTTTCGAGCAATCATCTTTTTTTTAGAAAATAATCTTAGTTGAAATTTAAACTACTTGGTTAAAAATTGATTAATTTTGTTCAAAATTTGTATTTTCTGGTAGAAAATTAACCTTCTTGGTTAAAAATTTATCTTCTTGGTTGAAAATGTAATTATTTGATTAAAAATTTAACGGTTTTGTAGAAAGTTCGTCTTTTTCTCTTCAAAATTTAACGATTACGTATAAAATTAAACAAAATAAAAAATTTAACTGTATGCTAAATGATTTTTAGAAGCGAAAAAAATCTGAAGTAGAAATCCATTTTTCAAACTATTTAGTTTCAAGTTATGTTATTTTTCAAGAATTCACCTTTTTTGTAGAAAATAATCTTCTGAGATGAAATTTTAACTACTTGGTTAAAAATTGATTTAATTTGTTCAAAATTTGTATTTTCTGGTAGAAAATTAACTTTCTTGGTTGAAAATTCAACTATTTGGTTAAAAATTAATGTGATTTGTTAAAACATTGTCTTTTTTTATAAAAAAAATCTTCATGATAGAAAACTCAATTACTTAATAAAATATTTATCTTTCTTGTTGAGAATTTGTTCTTTTTAGTAGAAAATTAATCTTCTTGGTTACAAATTTATTTTTTGGTTAAACATGTAATTATTTGACTAAAAATTTAACAATTTTGTATAAAAAATTCTTCTTTTTGTCCTAAAAATTCAATATTTTAGTAGAAAATTAAACTTTTTTGTACATGATGCGTTTTTTATGTTAACAATTAATTTTTTTTTAATGAAAATTAAACTGTTCCATATTTCGTTAAAAGATAATGTTTTTAGTTTAAAAAAAAAAAAAACTATTCAGGGGAAAATTTATGTAATCTGTTCAAAATTTTTTTTTGTAGAAAATAAATCTTTTTGGTTACAATTTCAAGTATTTGGTTACAAAGTTATGTATTTTTTGGTAAAAAAATCTTCTTGGTTGAAAATGCAACTATTTGGTTTAAGGTTTATGTATTTTGTTGAGGATTCGTCTTTTTCAGTAGAAAACTGATTTTCTTAGTTGAAAATTAATCTTCTTGGTTGCATTATTTGACTCAAAATTCAACTATTTTTTATAGGAAATTTATCTTTTCGTCCTGAAAAAAGTCCTGAAAAAGTTTGGTAAAAAATTAAAACTATTTCGTAGATGATTATTTTTTTATATCGAAAATTATTATTTCTTTAAATATAAATGTAACTGTTTTATTTTCTGTTAAAGGTTTATCTTTTTAGTTTAAAAATCAGCTATTCGGTTCAAAGATTTATGTGATTTGTTGGAAGTTCTTTTTTTAGAAAATAAGTCTTTTTTATTAAAAATTAAAGCAGTTGTTTAGAAATTTATGAACTTTTTTTTTTAAATACATCTTTTTTGGTGAAAAAAATTTTTTTGGTTGAAAGTGCAACTATTTAGGTAAAAATGTATGTATTAATTTTTCACAAAATAGTTTTTTAACATTAGCTCAATCTTCAACCAAAAAAGATTTTGGTTTAAAATAAAAAACAGTTGAATTTATCCAAAAAGACGAATTTTCAACAAAATAGTTGCATTGAAACAAAAAAAAATTATGTTTAACAAATTAATTCAACTTTCAACCAAGTAGTTGGATTTTCAAGAAAAAAATGATTTCTCAAGGAAAAATGTAATACTTGATACTACATCTAAAAAAGATTTTAATTTTAAATCAGAACAGTTAAATTCAACCAAAAAGATAAATTTTCAACTAAAATTATGCATTTTCAACCGCATAAAAATGAACTTTGAAGAGGGTAATTTTTTTATTAATAATTGAATATTCAACAAGAAAATATTTTAATTTTAAATAAAAAACAGTTGAATTTATCCAAAAAGACGAACTTTCAACAAAATTGTTTAACTTTTAACCAAAAAGTTGTATTTTTAAAAAAGAAAATGAAATTTCTGACAAAAGAGATAGAATTTCAAACGAAAGAGGAATTTTCAACAAATTTGTTGAATTTTCAACTAAAATGATAAATTTCCAACCAAAAAAAGAATGAATTTTTTTGACATTAAATCAACTTTCCAACCAAGAAGATAAATTTTCAACTAAAATGATCCATACTCAAACGCAAAAAAAAATATTTACAACAAAGTAGTTTTTTAAATAAACAAACTTTCACACAGTTGCGTTTGCAACCAAATAAATGAAATTTCTAACAAAACAGATAAAATTTAAAAAAAAATGACAACATAGTTGAATTTTTTCAACTAAAAAATTCATTCTCTACCGAAAAAAGATGAACTTCCTACAAAATGCATGAATTTTCATTTAAAAATATAAATTTATAAACCAAAAAAGGAATAGTTACATTTTATGTTATAAAAATTAATTTCGAGCCAAAAAAGATGAATTTTCCACCATAAAAGACGAATTTTGAATACAACAGAATGAATTTTATCCACAACAAGACGAAAATACAAAATTATACTCGTAATAGTAGAATTTTTAATTAAGTAGTTGAATTTTCAAAACAAAATAATTATTTTTAACGTAGAAGATAAATTTTCTACAAATAAAAAAACGAATTTTTAACAAAATGTATTAATTTTCAACCAAATAGTTGAATTTTGAATTGAAAAAATCATTTTTCAGAAAAAAAGTAAAATTTGTAACCAAAAATAATAACTTTCTATAAAAACTGTGTAACCTAAATAAAGTAATTTAATTATGAACTGAATAATTATATTTTTGACCTGAAAAACAACAAAAAATTTAATAGTGGACTTTTCAAGAAAGTAGTTGAATTTTAAAATAAAGGAATAATTTTTAACAAGAAGATTTATTTTCTGCAAGAAAATACTAATTTTCAATAAAAGATATGAATTTTCAACCTAATAGTTATTCCTTTACCTGAAAAAGATACATTTTTAACCAAATAGTTGAATTTTCGACTAAAAAAGGTACATTTTCATACAAATAGTTGAATTTTAAACTAAGACAGATAAATTTTTAAACATATAGTTAAATTTTTATTTAAGAAAGATTCATTTTCAAACAAAAAAGGAATAGTTATATTTTCAATGAAAAAATTAATTTTCAACAAAAACATTAAATCTTCAACTCTAAAATGAATTTTGAGCAAAGCTGTTCAACTGTATGCCAAGGTTTTAAATTTTCAACCAAAAATGGAATAGTTAAGTTTTTATTTTTTAAAAAATTATTGATTAACTATTATCAATTTTTAACAAAAAAAAGTGCGTCCATTTGAACTTTGAACTAAAAAAGATCAATTTTCAACACAAAATAGAGTAATTAGATTTTCAACTAAAATGGTGAATTTCTGATTATTTAACTGGAATAGATGAATTTTGAACCAAAAATTTAACAATTTTGTTGAAAAATCTTTTTTTATTGGCTGATAATTAATTTTTAGCAGAAATTTTATTTATTTCATTCTTAGTTGAAAATTTAACTATTTGCTGTAAAACGTATCATTTTTATTTGAAAATTGAACTATTCCAGTTTAAGATTCATAATTTCAGTAAATCTTAGTAAATTCAAATTCCATTTTTGGTTGAAAATTAATATGTTTCAGTTCAAAATTGATCTATTTACTGAGAAAGTTATCTTTTTTAGTTAAAAATTCAATTAAAGTTAAAATTCAATTATTCCAGTTGAAGATTCATTATCTTAGTTGAAAATTAAACTAGTTGATTTTAAATTTTAATACAAAAAGACGAATTTTCAACTAAAAAAGATAAATTTTCAAACAAAATTATGAATCTCCAACTAGATTAGTTAAATTTCAATCATGATGACTTTTTTTTAATTACATGAATTTTCAACCAAATAGATGAATTTTCAATTAAAAAATGGAAAAATGAAAGTTAAATTTTCAGTGGAAAAAATTAATTTTAAACAAAAAAAACGTCTTTTCACCAAAATAGTTGAATTTTCAATTAAAAAAATGAATTTTCAATTAGAATGATGAACTTTTAACAAAAGCAAAAAAAATAATAATAATTTTTCACAAGAGTCTAACTTTCAACCAAGTAGTTCAATTTTCATCCAAAAACAATGACTTTTGAACAGAAAATATGGTAGTTGATATTTCAACTAGAAAATATTTTACTTTAAATTAAAAACAGTTAAATTCAACCGAGAAATACGACTTTTCTACTAAAAAAGATTTTCCAGTCAAGAGAAAGAAAAATTTTTAATTGTTGAATTTTCAACAAAATGCATAGTTAATTTTTCAGTTAAAAAATTAATTTCCCACAAAGTAGTTAAAACCAGTAATATAAAGCTACTTTTAAAAATAAAACATTGTTATTCAATTTTATATTACGAATTTTAAAAATGTAAGTACGTTCTCGAAATAATGCCCTAAATTAAAAAAATATTTCCTCACATTTTCAGTTTTTTTCCAGGTATATAAAAATTCCCTGAAAATTCCAGGTTATCAAGGGGAATCATAAATAAACAAATTCTTAATTTGTTGCGAACATAAGTCTCCTTTGTGAAATCTTTTGGAATTTTTCAAAGCTTTTTAAAAATTTTTAAAAGCTTTGAAATCTTTGTGTAATTTTTTTAAAATCTTTTGAAATCTTAATGAAATCTTTGAAATATTTGTGGAATCTTTCTTTATTTTTTGTTTCCGAAATCTTTTGTGATCGTTTGAAATCACTGAAATCTTTTTAAATGTTTTTCAACTAAGAACAATTTTTCAGAAGCAAAAAAAAAATTCAACCAAATTACAACATTTTCAAGTTAAAAGCCAAATTTTCTAGAAAACAGAATTTTTAACCCGAAAATATAAATTTTCTATTATTTTCACTAAATAGTTTAATTTTCTACCAAAGTAGACGAATTTTTAACTAAGAAACACTTTTCATTTA